>VCJN01000842.1:0-73384 GCA_006384855.1 Tetraselmis striata
CAGTACAGGCAGTTTTAAATATATATTTCGCGCCGCCCGCGCGAGCGCGCGCTACCGGCCTGCGATGAGGTCGCGCTCCATCACCATGAGCAGATATTTGCTATTCATCAGCGCATCCCCACACAAAGTCAGCCGCCTGCTTGCCCGCAGCAGCAGTCCGCCTCTTATTCTCTTTAATGTCTCTCTGACCTTGCAGCAGCACAGCCACCTCAGCGCAGCTAGGAAGGGACGCGTGAACAGCCCGGCGGGCGAGGAGCGTTTCAATGCGCAGTGAAACTGCAGAGGCGGCCGCGGCAGCAACGAGAGCGCAGCTGGTTGGCCATGTCCCTGCGCCTCCCTCCAAGCACAACGCCGGGGCGAGTGACGTGCTGCAGGGCTCCGTCTTCGCGTATGGCGTCTCGACGGCGATCGCCGTTGTAGACGTACGCCTCCCCCCCCCCCCCCCCCCCCCGCGCCTGCCCCCCTGATCGCGAATGCTGCATACATCATTTCGCCAGGCTACTGGTGCGAGTAGGCATTCTGGTGTATTGCATTTTATAGGTACGACTGCTGCGTGGCGACGGATCGCGTGCGGCAAAGACCGACACCCCGCAGATGCCGGAGAGGCCTGACCACTCCGTTCTTGCTTGGGCCCACCAGTTGCAGAGCAGCGAAGTGATCGGCGTGCTCCACGAGGGCGACAGCGGCGGGACGGTAACCTGCGTACGCTGGTGGGCGCGTTGCCGTCGCCCCTCAGCTTATGGGGCAGCGCCCGCGCTTCGCGAGCGCGCGGTAGCCAGGGCGAGAACTCAAGGGCCGCATTGACGGTGGTTCACGCGCCTGCAGGTTCCCGGGATGCCACGACGCGAGCTCGCGGGCGGCGGGAGCGGGAGCGTCTCACTTGCGGTGCGCCGCAGCCGGGGAGGGCCCGCGCGCGATTAGGGGTTGGAAGGGGGGAAAACTCCGATATTATACATCGCGCCAACACAGAATGCTTCAAATTAACGGACGTAATTGGATCACATTAAATTAAATTAAATTAGTTCTCCCGCCCGCCCTTTGTGATGGTAGTTGAGTCTGTAGATGGGGGTGTGCCTTATAAGAGCAGTGTGCTATCTCATCACAGGACACCAAGTCCCTTTCTCCCGCTAAAGGGCTGTCCCTCCTTGCGCGCCCTCGGCCAACTGAAGGGGCATGGCACACTGGTGGGTTTGCTGCTGTGCGCCCGCTGAGCTGGATGGCGGCTGTGCTGCAGGCTGGCGGCCGGCGACACCTCTGGGCCGCGTGTTCCTGTGGGACGTTCCCGCGGCGTCGCGCCGGCTGCTCCTGGACAGCCGTCCCGGGGGGCTGCCTGACCCCGCCACGCCTACCGGCCAAGCCGGGCGGTGCAGGACATGGCGTGGGTGACCAGCCGGGGCGCGCTTCTGGCGGTGCTGCTGGCCCCCGGCGCCCCTGCTGCTGCTGGACCCCCGCGACGGCGCGCGCGTCTGGGCAAGGGAGTGGCACGGGGCGGCGCTGACGTGCCTGACGCGCGACCCCCTCGACCAGACGCACGTCTGCGCCTGTGGCGAGGAGGTGGGCCTGTCGCATGGATCACAGGGAAAGGGCCGCAAACTTCCATAAGCTCGATTAATACTGCGAATATAAAATTCTTAACCTTTGGCGAAGGAGGCGCGCTGCTTCTTGTGGTGATAGCATGCTGCCGGCAAGAGCCTGGGCCGCTGACACACCGCACCTCGCCGCCCGCCGCGTGCAGGGCGCCATCGTCTCGCTCCGCTTCCTGAACCCGCGGGCGGAGCGCGTGGAAGTGAAGCAGTACGCGCTCAGGACCGGCGCGGGGAGCGCCGCTGCGGTTCGCTGCTGCTTCCTGGCGCGAACCCGGGAGCTGCTGTTTGTCATGTGTGAGGCTGAGGTGCGCCGAGCAGGGAGATGCCAGGGGGTGGTGCTCGTGGTGCCCGCATCAATGCACATCAGTACTTTGTCCATCAGTGTTTTGTGGGCGCATCATTCAATGCCAATGGCCTCATGTCCTCTGCTGAGATTGGGGGACTGCTGTGGTTGATGACCATCGCCCCATCCCAACCCATCCCATCCCATCATGGCGCCTCACCACATGCCATGATCATCATGTTATGCTCCCTGCTCCATCACACCATGACGATGACCTCGCGATGCCATCACGCATTGAGATGTCATGAGACAGGGAGGGCAGCAGCGTGACGGACGATGGCGGGATGGCCGTCGTCTCGCAGGTGGTGATCTTTGACCTGGAGCTAGGCGGGCCGGTGTCCCGCATCGCCCGGCCGCCCCGCCTGGCCGCCTTCAGCCGCATCCTGGACGTGCAGGCGGAGCGCAGCCTGCCGCGCAGCTCGCAGGGAGACGGGCGTGGGAGCGGCGTCGACTTTCTGCTGTGTCTGCACACGGTGCGGATGCCCCGTGCCGGATGCCGGGAAAAGTGCTGCCGCCCTTCCGCCCGGCGTGCACCTTGCCACAGCCGGCATGCGCACATGCATGCAGACTCAGAGCGTTTGCCAGTGCGTGCTGCCAGAGCTACGCAAGGGCATTGCACCGGCAATAATGTGCCATCATGTGCACTATAATGTGTCATCCTGTGATCCGCGGCGTCACCACAACGACCTCATGTCATCAGCTGGTGTCAAGCATCAAAAATCATTCGCAACACTGGGTTGTCGCTGCGACTTGTCGAGCGGGCGCATGTTCCAGCCGCATGTCGGCGCTCACTCCGGTGCGGTGCGGTGCAGGACGGCTGTCTGAGCGTGTGGAGCTGCTACCAGTCCAAGGCGCTGCAGTACACACTGGCCGCGACCCGCCGCATGATGCCGGAGCTGCCCCGAGCGCCCTCCGGCGCCGCCGCGCACATATCCTGAGCGTCGCCTCGGGTCCGTGGAGGGGCCCCTTGCATGGCCCGCATGCGGTGACAGCCGGCAGCGAGCTCATCCCATCTGCTGTCGCGCTGCCTCCCAAACGGTGCGATCATCATCAAAAACATATTCTTATCACCAAAAACCATCATTCTGATTTTGTATGAGAGAACCGTATTGTGATTTTGATGCTATTGGAGCATCCGCTGCTATTTAAAGAGCCTTGAACCCAATAATGGCTCTTAACGTCCGCAACTGAGCATGCTTTTGTTGGTGGCCCCCCCTAGACTGTCTTCAAGGAAGTCCAGGGATGACGGCGGCGCTGCGGCGGGCGCGGGCGACGCTGCCGAGGATGTGGACACCTCGCGGTCGGCGCAGACAGCCCTCGGCTCAACCGGTGCGCCGTCCCCGCAACCAAACCACCGCTCTGACGGCCCCATCATGCCTGCCTCTTGAACGATAAGAGCCGCCTCGTATGAACTGGCTGATTGTACTCGCGGCAAAGCATTGGTAACTGGGGCATTGAATGCCTCTCGAAATGCGCCAAAATCGGCGCATAGAAGTCAAAGCTGGGAAGGGCCCGCCGGAGGAGGAAGTGCTGCCGCTGTGGCCGCGAAATTCGGGAGCGGCTGTGTTTGTGTGTTGGGGAGGGGCGGTGGGGGTTGGCGGAGGGAGAGGGGGGGGGGCGGGGGGGCAAACGATCTGTCGGCGGACGCCGTGCTTGAAGCATTTGACCGACACGGCGATGGCGCTTCCCGGGTAGCCGTGGCGCCGCGGCAGGAGAGCCTGGTGGTGGCGGTGGTGACGGCGGACTGCCGCGTCTGGACGTGGGACATCGACTGGGCACCGGCGCCCGGGCCGGCTGCGGCAAAGCAGGTGAGTGCGCAGATCATCTCGCCGCCGCTCCTAATCGCCCACCCACGCCCAAGCTGTTGTCCTGTTGCCCTGCTGACTTGGCGCTCGCCGGTGCGCTGCTGCCTCCGCAGGCCGTTCCGCCTGTCGCGCTGTCGCTTCCCAAGCGGCTGCCGACACCGCGGCTGGTGAGCCTGCAGGCGGCGCTGCCCCAGGGCGTCACCTCCTTCGCGGTCTGCCCCACCCCCGTGGCCGCCGGCCCCGGCCCAGCGGCTTTTCGCGCGATGGTGACGGTGGCGGCGGTCACGGGCAACGGCATGGTCAACGTGCTCACGCTGCGTATGGGGCTGGGCGGCCAGCTGCTTCCGGTGATCAGCGTCAGCCTCGAGGTGAGGGGATAGAGGCCGGCCCCCACCCGACCACCTCACGCTCGTAAGCACAGTCCGCATTGCATTGAACGCCTATTATGACTTCACTTGGATAGTGTATGGGATGGCGCCGCAATATGTACAGTGACGGCCCTAAATGTCTATGTGCACAGACATATAAACACACGCACGCACACACTATATAAACATATATATATGTGAATATGAAATGTATATACATATCCATGTATATATTTATACATACAGACATACATACATATTATCTATGTACGTAAATATAAATATATATGTATGTACAGATGTATATATACATACATATATATAGAGGGAGAGGGAGAGAGCAGCCTTTCATGAAGCTGCAGTCGGCTTTAGGTTGCAACGTCATCGTGATTGGCTTAAAGCACTGAGCATAGGTTGTATCAATAAGTAAGTGAGTACGTGCGTGTGTTGGGGACCGGAAGAGTTGGCGGAGGAGGGGGGCGAGCCTGGGGGGATGAATATACTGAGGGCAGGCTGTTGTACCACTGTAGGACGTGTTGACGCGGGGGTCACGCGCAGATGTATCTTGCTGTGCCCTGCCGGCGCCTGCGCAGGTCCACAAGGAGGTCATCCGCGGGCTGCGCTGGCTGGGGAGCACCCCGCGCCTGGTGAGCTTCAGCTGCAAGAAGGAGCAGCACGGCTGGCGCAACTGCATCATCCTCACCGACATGCAGAGGTGCCGCTTGCCGCCATGCAATGCGACGCGCCGCTGCGGCCGGCGTGTGCGTCCTTCCGCGTGCGCTGACGCCACGGCGCTGTGGATTCCCCTGCCGCAGTCGCGCAAGCCTCCCCTTCCGCGAAGTCGGTCCCGAGATCTCCCCCATGCTGGCGGTCAGGTCCTCGCCGTCCGGCCGCTACCTCCTCATCCTCTTCCGCGGCGCTCCGGCGGAGATCTGGGTGGTGCGCCCCCCCCTGCCTCCTCTGCCTGGGTTGTCCTTCTTAAGCATCATGCCGGCAGCGCCCGCAGGTGTATCCATCCCTCCCTCCTCGCAATGACCCCGCCGGATGAGGCAATGCGCTGAGATACACCCGACTGGACGGTGTATCTGCTTGACTAAATAACCAGTCGACTGTTTTTCTTCCGTTACTCGTAAATCCTTTGGAGGAATTGCCATCGTTTACATTGAATCCCCTTCGTTGCCATCCGGAGGTGTCGCAGCTTCGCACGTGATTTAAAGCTGCTCATGTGTTTTAACACCGCAAGCTGCAATAAATGGGTATTAGCTGCATAATCAATAATCAATAATGAAGTCAAGAATGAAATAGAACTGAATAGAATCGAAGAGAAATAAAGTATGACAAATGAAATAGAAATGACAATACATCACGATAAAGAGTATGATAATGAATAATGAATGATATTAGCTATGAATAATATTAGCTGAATAGAATAGCACTTTTATTTGGATCGTTTTTAAGACAGCCAATAACTGGTGAGTAGCAGCAAGCGATGCGGCCGCATTTCATTTCATTCGCATTTTTCTTTTTCCTGCCTTTGTGCTCAACAGCGTCACACCTCGAGACGGCTGTCCCATCGCCCCGCTCACTCGTGTGTTGGCCGGCTCCCTCCGGCGGGCAGGTGGGCGCCACCGCGGCGCCGCAGCGCGTGCGCGTGCTCGACCTGCCCTTCACCTGCGTGGAGTGGGTGCTGCCCAGCGACGCCGCGCACGCGCCGGACACCCCATCCAAGTGGGCCAAGTGGTCCCTCCCAGCGCCGCCCGGGCCCCGCGCCCCGAGCGCCCCCAAGGTGCGTCCCCCACCCGCAACGCCAATCACGATGCGACACGCGACAAGCGACAGCTCTGCGCGAGTGCGACTGGCGTGGCGTGCCTGCCTTTCTGGGTCCATCTCATCCCACCTCATGTTCTCAGGTGTGGACGGGTGTCTTGCGTGCAGTCCGGAACGACCCACCTGCAGGGAGAGGATGCGCAGAGCGCCGACGCGGAGTATCCGGAGGAGCGCCTGGCGTTTGCTCTCGCGGACGGCCGCGTTGGCATGCTGGCGGTAAAGGTGAGGAGAGTGTAGGGTCATCTGGCGCTGGTGGACCGGGGAAGGGCGGCGTCGGTCGCCCCGGTGACCTTGCGAATTGAGGCGACTGCTCTGCCTCAGCAATGAATCTGTCGAGAGTTGTTACCTGCCGGGTGGGGGGGGGGGGGGGGGTTGGCGGAGATTGACTTGGGACGCGGCCTTGAGACAAGGTGTGAGGACACCCCGCGGGTGGGAAGGGAAGGTCCCCCCCCAGGACGTCAGGTAGAGATGACAACGCTTGGAGTGGGGCAGTATTAGAAGCCTATCACGCCCAGGTGTTGGTTCGTGATATTCGCCAGGCCGGGAAAGGACACCATGGCGTTTGACTCGTCCTGGAACAACGCCTGCTGCTGCTGTCTGCTGCCTGCGCTGTGTTGGGCTGACTGGCGCAGATGGCTGAGCGCCGCCGCTTCCTGTTGGTGCTGTTGTTCAACAGGGTCGCCGCATTGCGGACACGCAGCCGCGGCGGCCGTCGTGGGGGCTGCTGGCCGGCAGCGAGTGCGTCGGCATGGCGCTGGCGGCGTGGGGCACCAACGTGCTGCTGGGCGATGCGGAGGGCAATCTGCTGCGCTGGGACACCTCCACCGGCCGCTCCTCCTCGCTGGCCACCGGCATGGGCCCGGTGCGCAAGGTCCAGGTGGCGCCATGCGGGTAAGCTGAGCTATGCCGCAGCCGGACCGTTCCTGGCAACGTGCCCACAAGATGTGCCCGGCTGCTCCCTCCTACTCCCCCCTTGCTGACCTGTGGCGATGAATGGGCTCCATCATGCAGTTCCACGTTTGGGGCGCATGACGGGGAATCGTGCGACCCGGCATGACCCCTCACTCGATCCTGTTGCACTGCATGAGTCTTGGGCAACGGCTCATCCCGGACTGCATCTTGGTGCGGCGTGGGCCCCATGGGTGATCATAAGCGCATACGGCATGGCACGGCTGACTCGGGGATCCCGCGTGTGGGATCGCTTCAGCACCATCCTGCAGGGTGATGGCATGAGTGACAGGAACCGTGCTACCCATTGTCACTCTGGCGACTCGCAGATACCATCTGCAGGAGTGGCGGCTTATGTGCTCGCCTGGGTTGATTGGGCAGCCGGGGAAGGAAGGGGGCGCCGGCTGTCATCCGGCGACTGTGGCTGACCGCCTTGTCCTTGTGTGCTCTGTGTGGTTGGGTGGCATTGGCAGGCTGATGGTCCCACGGCACGCGGGGCCGCCGTCCATGTGGGACCCCATCGCCAAGGTGGCTGTCCTCTTCAGCAGCGGCCAGTGGGGCATCTGGGAGCTGGACGCGCGCTCCTCCATCCGCCCCGTCCCCGTCACCAGCCAGCTGGACGCGGAGGGCGCCGGCAGCGTGCGCATGACGGGGCTGTACTGGCTGCCGCTGCCGCGGCCGGGTGGGACCGGCGGCATGCTGGCTGCTGCCACTGAGGACACGAGCCTGGCGTTCATATCGCTGCTGGAAAACAGTGCGGCCCCTGGAGCCAGCACCCCGAAGACCGCGCCATCCACGCCTTCGGCAGGCCTTCGTGGCGACGTGATGGAGGCGTTCACGGATGTCGCCAGCGAGGTGCGGCTCATCTCCGCTGAGTTCACGGACATTTGCCTCAAAAGCACAACGCTTGCCACACGGCAGCATTACATCGCACATATACTCGTAGTGTCAGGCAAACATGGTACTAATACTTAACCATTGTATATCGCACCTGTATTGTCACACTACATCCCCCTCCCCCCAAAGCGGACAGATATTCTGCCGGCTGACATCATCAGGGCTTGAATCGGTGACCCCCAGATCCCTGGATTGAGAACTCATGCTCCGAAACCACTGTAACAATCTAGGCAACGTTCGTTTCAAAACGCTGGCCACTCTGCGGCGTGATGTCGTGTATATACAGGTACCCGTAATGATCTCAGGTACACATCGTACATTAACGAGTACTCGTACGGTATATGGACATCTTAATTGTCACGGTGGGTCTTGGAAAGCACCCGTTCCAACGTGTGTTTATGGGAGGTCAAGAGCGGGAAGTGGTAGCCGAATCATGTGCGGACCGGGGCCAGCAGCTCCCAGTATCAATGGGCCCTCTGCGGGTTGTAGGCGACATGAGAAACAGCAGCCGCCGAAACCACTACCCGGTAGCTGGGATTCTTGTCCTCGCCAATCACCGATCGCTAATGTGCGATGAGGGGAATGTGTGATCCTGCACGACTCCTCCTGCGGCAGTCAAGGGTCCTCTCGTGCGATTACCTTTCGTGCGCGGGGCATCTAATGTCTCACGATCGCGCGGCGCATACCCTCACGCTTACAACCGTGTCAATCGTCGCTCGGCACGCGACGCGCTAGGAAGATCGCATGACGCGCGGCGTGATGTCTCATGGGCTCTCTGGCGGCCAGCATGGCGAGGCTGTCCGCACGCTGCATCCGTTGCTGTGGATCAGCAGCCTCACGTGAGCTCCCCTTTGCCTCGGCCCGCCCCCCGTCCAGACCGCCTGCTCCTTCCCTCAGAGCCGGCCAGCAACCATCCTGGCGCTGCCGCCCGCCGCGGTCAAGTTCCTGCGGCTGCTGCTGCTGCTGGGCGTCCCGGCGGATATGCTGCAACCGGGGCGCATCGAGCGCCTCTTTGAGAGGGACGAACCTACGGCGGACTGGCACCCTTTGCCGCCCCAAGTCTCCGGGCAGCGCCCGTCTGATGATGACGATCACACCGTCTCAGAAGCAGAACCTCCTGGGGCCGAGGAGGCCCTGCCTGCGCAAGGTATTGTCCCAATAAGACTGACATCCATTGGGGTTCCGGCCCATACCGTCACAGCACGGTTCCATTGTAGTATGATTGTTAGATTCTACGCCATTCAGCGACGGTTCCATGCCGCTGTTGCCGCTGCTCTTGGGGCTGATGTCACCTCCTGCATGGCATTGTGCTTGACTTGCCGGGCAGAGGGCGGCCCCAGCCTCGAGCCCGAGCTGCCTGGAGATGTCCCGCACCAAGCACGGGACGCGGAGGCCGAGCTGTGGGGGCTATTCCCCCACGACTGCCGGCATCCGGCCAGCATGCCGCCAGCGCAGCCAGGCAGCGGCGCTGAGGTTGGTGCCCGTCTGCCTCCGCACGGACCAGTACTGTACCAATATGCCGGAGTAATGCTGCGAGTAATGCTACCCGTAACGCACTTTCATGTTGGCAGCGGATTGTTTGCTGTTGCCGTACTGGTCAGATTAGCAATGACGGCAGTCCGTGTTTGGAGCCTTCTGATGTCATCGTTATGTCACTCGTATATACTGGCTGCATTTTCTCCTCGCATGCGCATTCTTGGGCCCTGTTTAGACCCTGAAACACTCTGTGCATATCTGGGCGATGTGCATGTGAGCGTCGCTATTTCTTCTGCTGCCGCGCACGTTTTCATCATCGGCGCGTCGTGTGTGTGGAACAGTATAAAAGAGTCGAAAGAAAGCAAGCGCGTGTTATCATAGTATCATATATCATGAAGTAACTTGACAGTTGAATCAGCAATGCGTCGATTTTCAGGAAATTTTAAAAGAACGGGTTCTGTATCACTGGCTTACAGTTCCATGAATTGCATTGCCAGCGCTTTGAAGTACCAGAGTTTTTTTTCCATTACCAGCAGTGAGTAGCGAGTACCAGTACTCATAGCCTCCCAACCGTGAGATCGTAATCGGACGGCTGTGTAATTAAGGACCGTGGGCGGGCGGGCGGGCGGGCGGGTGGGTGGATTATAGTACTTAGTAGTACATGACAGTAGATAAGCGCTTTTGCCATGCACCTATAGGCCCGATCAGCTGCACAATGCGGGTACCCGTACGGCAATGAAGCTCACCGCCCATAAATAAATATTAAATAAATAAATATTAATAATTACTAGAGTACATAACAAATGTATGTTGCAATGCACAATATGTATATATAGCGGACGATGAGCCTATCGGGTAGTTTGCGCCTCGTTCTCGGCGCGTCGTCCACATGTCGCTGAACACGATACTGTCGTCATCGAAGTCCGTTGCTGTCGTCACGCGCGTGTCTGGTCGTTCATCACACACTCCTTAGTTCTTGCACCACACGGCGCAGGTTGCAGCTCATCAGCCACATGATCGCCAACCGGAGCCCAGCCCTCCATCGAGTCCAAGCGTCGATCAGACCAGGGAGCCCCCTGCTTCGTTGGGCTCGTCGCTGCGTAACGTGCTGCTGAACGCGTACCCGCACCGCCGCTCGACGAATAGTAACGACGAGCCACGGAGCACCCTAGGCGACAGCGCTCGACAGGGGACGACCTCTCCCGACGATGCGGCGCCCCCACCTGTGGAGGCGCCACCCTCAGGGGGGGAACCGTTGATGCTGCTGCGGCTCATTCAAGACCTGCTCCGTCTCCTGCGGGGCCGCCTCCTAAGCGCCTCGCAGCTGGCGCTGTACGAGAGCGTCTGCTCCTCGCGAAGGCTGTCGATGTGCGCGGCCGACCCGCCGACGGAGCCCAAGCCCGCCAGGCCGCAACTGGCGGCGCGCGAGCTCGCCGCCCGGATGGAGCTCGCCGCCGAGGTCAGCAGCAACCTGGACGAGGCCGCGTTTTGGGCTCATCTTGTACCAACGCTGGAAGGTGCCATGGAGTCGAGGTATCTACCCTCGGGGCTGTGAGATGGCGACTTTATGTGCTCCGAAACCATACATCGGAGCGATAATAAACGACCATCGCCGCGCCGCCGAACTCCTGTCGACAAGTCCTTGATTTACCGCGCCTTTCCCCATTTGTACCCGCCTGGTATTCCTCATCGTTCACAGATTCCACACGCCCTCAGGCATATATTCCATCCATCATCGGGGATGCTTTCCCACTTATCACCGCAACTTGTTCAGCAGAAGGTAGAACTACCTACACGAGCATAACGTACACCAACTAACAAATACGTCCCTCCACAAGGGACGAATCTCCGATGAAGCATCGACCATAGCCCCATATCGGCCACACTGCCATGCCCTCGTCCGAGTCAATGTGGTGTGCGGCAGAACCGCTTTCGTTTTTGAGGCTTTTTGGTTCTCAACCGCCCCTAATCGTAACCACAAAGCCCCCTTCAGTACGAGTGACACAAGACATCCCGGAAATCCTTCCGTGAAAGCATGCCTCCCTCCCCTCACCCGTTTCCCTCCTCTCGTTCTCTCGCTTTACATCAATCGATTAAGAGGGCTGCTTTGTCTCCACAGGCACGACACGACGGCACCGCCAAGATCGCCGCCTGAGCTTTCGATGCATCTGCTGGAACTCCCAGGCCCGCATGCCCATGCGCCCTCCGCAGCAGACAGCCCCACCCCGACTACGCCTCCACGGGACCCCTCCTCTGCGCTGCCCACGCCGGCCCCATATGCCGCCGAGCCCGCCGCGGCCCCGTCTGCCCCTCCCGGAAGCGGCACGCTGTGGAGCCCAGCCGCCGTGCTGCAGGCCGCGCGCCAGCGCTCCCAATGGCACGAGGTGCGGCGCTGAGCTTAAGGCAGCGGTTGTCCAAGCCCCTCCCCTACCCATCTTGCTTACGCTCCGTCCCTCGTTGCCCCCACTCATGCCTGCCCCTCTCGCGGCTGCTCCTCTGGATCTGCGATGGCAGCGCATCGCACGCGACGGCGCGGTAGGCGCCTCGACGTCCTCCCTGTCGCAGGAGATCCTGCAGGAGCGGCAGGTGCTGCAGTACGTCACGCTGGGGGACTTTGAGGGCGCGGTGCGGCCACTTTGTTCATCACCCTATGACCCCGGCACCCCCTTCTACCTTTTGTGTTTCCTCCCATGAGCGCAGCGATCCCCAATTAACCTTGACCTCCAACAGTGGCCTCTCTCGTCATGTCGGCAGTGCTTTACCGCTGCAAGCACGCCATCATCCTTCAGACCCCCCCACCCCTCCTGTTGTGTCTCCTTTTGAGAGGCTGCGTCATCGTCGCAATGTGATCCGCTCGCGGCCAAAGTAGGCGCAGGAGCATGCTGGTGGGAGCTGTGAGCTGAGGTCGCTGCGATGACGCAGGTGGGCTTCCTGCTGGCCTCGACGCCGGAGCAAACGACCCGCTACTTCCGCAACGCCCTCTGCACCATCAGGTGCGCCGCGCCGCGTGCGGCCCCACAGGGCTAACTCTGCGCTAACCCTTGTCATTTCCCCCCTCGCCTGCGTGTGGAGCCTTGCTTTGGCCGCAGTATCCACAGCACATCTGACTTGCCATCGTGATGCCACTGTGTGTGTGTGTGTGTGTGTGTGTGTGTGTGTGTGTGTGTGTGTGTGTGTGTGTGTGTGTGTGTGTGTGTGTGTGTGTGTGTGTTTGTGTGTGTGTGCCTGTGCGCACAGCCTGGCGGCGGCCACCTCGGCCAGCAGCGCGGCGACATCATCGCTGCACATCCAAGCCGCCAAGGTCCGCCCTTGCTGCAATCCTCTGACCACCTTCGGCCTGGCGGGGCGCTTGACCCCCGTGAAGGATGTCGGAATCGTCGCCGCTCACTAACTTTCTGGATGGTCTCCGATGGGCCAACGGAGGGTTCTGTCGGCTGCGCACGTTGACATCTCGTGCTGCGAGTCATTTGTTCCTTCTATGAGGCGGGTATACTCCAGACTGTCCTAGTGGAGGTGTTTTTGGGTGACGCAAAATTGTAAACCCGAAGTGTTGGGAAAATAAGCAAACTTCGGACTTCAACCTCGACCATTCCGCGTCGAATGGCACCTGGGCACGTCGAGATTTGACGGCCTTAGCCGAGATCGAATTGGGCCAAAAGTCGATACCGTAAATGCAAATATAACCTACAACTTGTGCCCAAGCGGTCCTCGATAGATCGCAAATGACTTTCTCAGTAACTTTTCCTCAATGTAAATGGGGACAATGATATTCGTTCACAAATTCGCGCAAATGGTATTCTCGTTTTTCGTGCTTTGGATAATAGTTAGTAGCAGCGACATCCCCTTGCCCGCTCGGTTGAGCGGTCGTCTCGTATGCAAGAGGTCCCGGAATCCATTCCTGGTCGATGTATTTCGGCAATATCGGCCCGGCGTGTCCCGGGTCTACCCGGTTGATGCATTCGCCCTTTGGGCTTCGAATAAGGCAACAGTCTAAGGCCTTTCACCTACGACTGCAGTTGGCGCAGCAAGAGGTCAAGTGCTGGGGCGGCTTTGGCCGATGTCCCGGGGCGAACTTAACTTTTCTTTTAGCAGCGACTACCGGCCGATACCCGGTACGAGTACCCGCACTACTGGATTACATTATTTGCGTACTACCGTGTACGAGTACGGGTACCTGTACTCGTAGTTACGGCATGCCATTTTTATCATATGTAATATAAAACGTAAATATATCCGTGATCTACGCGGCGGCACGCTCAAGGACAGTCTTGAGTTTACCCGCCTCCTTCGGTACCAGACCAGCGGGCCAGCAGGCCTCACACATGTTGCGCGGAGGTCACCCGGTGCGCGCGCGATCTGACACACGCTGGCTGCCTGATTCATCCGCGCTGCGCCGCCCGCCAGGTGGTGGCGGCCAACACCGCCGCGATGGGGGACGCGCAGCTGGGCGTCCCGCTGCTCTGCTCCGTCGGTGCGCCGCGGCCGCGAGGCCGCCATTCCGCCCGCCATCGATGGCACATGCTGCACGCGCGCAGGCGCACCTCCCTCTACTCGACAGCCCTTACGATAAGCCTCAATTTGGACCACTATCATGCCGCATATAAGAACCTTCGCTGTATTCCGCTATAGTTCCGTTTACGACTGACCGCTGGCAGGCTCTCATTCGCAGTGCTCATAATGCCGCATCGGCACCCGTTCATCTGTATCCCCCCCTTCCCCCCCCCAGCCGCCCCCTTCCTCCCTTTTTTATCACACGCACCGACACGCTCTTTCTGCGTCATCACGGCCTGGGACTATTTCAACCCTCTGCCCCTCCCAACCTCCCCTCCCAACCGCCACACAGGTCTCCCCACCGAGGCGGCGACTCTGCTCCAGGTCAGTCAGCGCTCTCCCAGCAGCTCAGGGCGCTCTCCTCTGAATCTCTGCCGGAATGCAGCGACAGCCTAAATTATTGTTCGGAGACTCTATCCAAATTCAGTCCCGTCTTTTCCAACTGAATTTGGGTAAAAAAATGGGTTTGGATTGACTTTGGAACGTTTGGTATTTACTTAGGTGTAATTGTCACTTCCCGGGATATTTCCAGACGTAAACTGTGAACTTCACTCAAACCGTGAACTAACTGTGAACTTTCCCGCATTGCCCCCCCCCCCCCCCCCCTGGTGTTGTCCCCGGCAGGACTCGGGGCTGTGGCGGCACGCAGCCACCCTGGCCGCGGCGCAGCTGGCGGGCGCGGAGCGAAGCGCCGTCCTGGAGCGCTGGGCGGAGCATGTGCTGGAGGTGGAGGGCGGCCTGTGGCGCGCGGTGGGCCTCCTCACCGCGGGGGGCTGCCACCGGGCGGCACTCCGGTGAATCCCCCTCCCCCCCCCTGGATAAATCGATACGGGCTTCGCCGCAGCCTGGCAGTGCTGTTTTCTTTTTCAGAATTATTTTATGTCTTATCAGGATTCACACATGCATGTAACCCGCCTGCCCTTATAAAACACAATACACTTGTCCACAATTCTGTGCGTTGCTTTCCAGCAGTGGTTCTGTAGTGTATAGAGTACACCGCCCAGGAAAGGAAATTAAGTTCTAGCTAGTAAAGCGCACAGCTCAGAGCTCACATTGCGCGCGTGAGGTGAAACAAAATCTACTAGCTTATGCCGTGAGGAGCTACTCACCGGGTCACGGGTCATAGTTTAGGCCACTGGTCATATTATTTACTCGTGGAACAAAATTCATCCGCGTTTTTTTCTATCCGGGGTTTACTCTGTATATTGCGATGGGCGTCCGCCCGGATGCTGTACATTAAAATAGTACTGGCGAGCAGTACACCGTATACTACAACGTCGTTGCGTGCGCCACGTCTGGAGAGCGATGATCCACAGTCGGGAAAGCTACCTTAGTGCCGGCAGCATAACGTGGGTATTATACGTGAATACATGTATACATATGTCTATACATGTGTATATATACACATAGAAGAGCGGCGTCGGCGAGATCGATGACCCAATGTCGCCGCAGCCGCTTCATCGCCGCTTCTGTTCGTGTCGCGCAGGGCTCTGACGGAGGAGGGCCGCGCGGACGGCGCCGCGGCGTACCTCGAGATCTGCCTGCTGCTGGGGGTGCATGCGGAGCGGGACGGTCGCGACGCCCGCCTCTCGCCCGGGTCATCCGAGGCCTGCGACACCTCGCGGCACTCGGAGCCGCCCGCGCTGGGCAGCGTCGACGTCGCCGCGGCACAGTTTGCGGAGTACGTGTCGGGGCTGCTCGGCGAGTTCGCCTGCTGCGTGCGCGCCAACGCGCTGTAGGGACTGTGCGGCCACTGCGTTTCCATACGTGAAGGCCCACCGTGACCTCCAGTCCTGCCGTCCCGAAAAGTCACAACTCTCTCACAAAGAAACTGGGTGTGTGTAGGGGGGGGGGGGGGGGGGTCGGTTTGGGAGATTGGAAACTCTGTAAAAGCAAGGGGAACAAACTCATGAAGTACCGCCCATAGCACTGCCGCTGCTGTTGATGGGTTGCTCTATCACGGCATCAGCGGTATGAGAAGCCGTGCTGCATTATTCGTCATTTATTGTAGATGAAATAGAGTTGCCATACACGGTTGTTGGGCGGCGATGGCGGAGCCACAGAAGGCGGGGGGGGGGCGTGAGGTGTCTGCTTGGCTAGATATAGTTTTAGTAGGGTCAACGCCTTCTTGGTTTATACATGTGAAGGTTTTTGGACTGTTGTATTCGCAGCGCCGCCGCGCCGCCAAGTACGGGTAGAGGCAGCAACACCGCGGCGCGCTGACGACCACCTGTCCAACGACCGCAATGATATGACGATATCGATCGATAGTTTTGGTCATCGTCGTCGCGCGATTTATATTATTTCTGGAATGTTGTATGCTGCGCATTTTTTCATAATATCGATGTATGAATATCATATCACCGTACATAGTGATCGCAGCGCGCACGAGTGCGTGTGGTTATTTTGGAAATGCTGTAGTCGCTAATCTGAGCGCCAGCATATTTACTACAGTCATAGTCGCTATCCATCTACACCCCTCCACATAAGTCCCAGGCCCCAGTGGTGTCCCATGCCTGTTTATGCACACGAGTGGCGCAATATGTGGTTTTGAAGCGCTAGCGCCAGAAGCCCTGCTTTTGCCTAAATGAAAGTGTTGACGGCAACGGCCACCGCGTGGCAATATCGGGTGTATCGAGCTATCGCGGCATTTCCCTCCAGCCGTACGACCCTGATTAACATGCATGCACGCGCGCACGGCCTAAGTGTAGCCGCGCCCAGTCATGTGGATCGAATCCGCAAACCCCATACTTATGTGGAGGGGTATATGTCATCGTCGTCGCGCCGCGCGCCGCCGCCGCGCTATGCTGCGCGCGCCGCGCGCCGCCTCCGAAAATCACGGAATCTGTTTGGAAGGTCGTTGCAGTCGCAACTTGTTGTCGCAAACTCGCAGCAATGTAGCTATTTATATAATACTATATCAACATTATTATACGCATCACGGCGCGCACTCCCGCCGCAACGCCCCCGCCGATGATCAATGAGGTATATGTACGGTCGCTATATAGTAACAGTATACATACTACACTTTATAAGTCTCGCTTGTTTAGAACATGAATAGTAGAACAAGTAGGACAAAGTCCGCCAGGCGAACCCCCCGCTAGTATACAGCTCTTGCCTTTCTGGTACGCATCCATGTGTTGATATGTAAGGAAGCCCGTGCGGCGGGCACCAAGTGCTCAGCCGTAGGGGGGTTTTGCACAGCCTTCCTTCCTTTCCTTTCAATCGCGGCACTTAGACAAAAGTAGCCAAGTTCATGAGCACTGCAAACAGCGGCGCTGGCCACATGGTTCATCGCCCGGGACTGGCTACGATCAGCGGGGGGGGGGGGGGGGGGGGGGGCTGCTGGGTGTGGCCAAGCTGGATCTGGATGGGGTGCAGATGACAGTTGGCGTGCAGATGTCATGAATGCGCAACAAGCTGTTGAGCATTTATGTTGCCATGAGGCAAATTGCTTGTAGTTGATACACTGATACCGTTTCTCTGGTAGGGTACGAGATGCCTGCGCGACGGCATTTCTGGTCTTTTGGGTTATGACGATATATACCATTCAAAGATATATGCACACATATGTATATACGCATATTTGTATCATCTATATATATACATTATATATCATCCATATCATCTATACATGTATGTATATTATCATTATCTATTATTCATAAAAAATATATGTATTTACATCTTATATGCAAGTAACAAAACAACAGGTACTTTCCTACGGTGGCTCTGCATTTGATGAGTTCAAGGGGGCGCCTTGTTGGCCCGTTGGTTTGATAATTCCGGTGAATTGTGGTTGCGGTCAGACAGCAATAAAACAACCATGAAACCCGGCACGCTCACAACGAGGGGCGCTTCGAATCGATGGCGGCACCATTAGCCAGAAAACGGACTGATACATGGACCGGCCGTTGCGGTTTTCTGCACGTCCATGGATTCTACAGCGGCGGCGGCAGCAGCTACTTCTTGGCTGGCTTCCCCTTGCCGGTGGGGGCGGGGGCCTCCGGCTCCGGCGGCGGCGGTGGCGTCCAGTGCAGATAGAAGGTCGCCGTAATGGTCGCCACCTGCCAGCACAACAACAGCACCGCTGAGTTGGTGCAACAACCCTGCACATTGATCATTCGATGATGATTCATACTGCTGCAAACAAACCTCTAACAAGGGACACCAACTAAAACAATGAAGAGCATGTTCTAACATTCGCCCCTGATTCACTACGGGTTTGAAACCCTAAAACCAGAAACCAATTATGTTGATATTACTTTAACACACATATGATATATTTAATAATAACAATAGATTGTATACATTACATAGAAAGTTAGATCTTCAATATAACATACATATAATTAAAACTTTTGATATTCTCTGCACTATGTGGGGTACGATGGCAGATTCCAATATCGCCAATGAGTTTCGATCCCCGAGTTGCGTACGTACACCCCCTGCCGGAGCAGATGCCCCTGTCAAATGGTCTCCGCGAAACAAAAAAACTCGACCGAAACCACGAATTGGAATGCCAAGCAAAAAGAAAGAAGGGGGCGGGACGAACGCCGCGTTGCACTTGACGTTGCCAGATGGCATTTCTATGTCCATCCATTATTGTATATCCTCCACATACCGCCGACCATGTCGGAGCAGCGTCGACCATATATGTCGGAATGTGACAACAGGCTCCATTGAAGCCGTCGGGTTGGCCGAATCTCGGCTAGACGACCATCAAACAGGATGCGGCGGCTGATAGCGGGGGGGGGGGGGGGGGGGGTTACTTACAGGGGACGTGCGGTGGCGCTCGTCGTGCAGGCCCATCCGGACGTCGTTGGCATCCCACAGCGCCGGCTCCGGCACCAGCGGCACCTTGACGCGGCACTCGCCGGCCCTGTCGATGACCTCCGGCGCGCGGCACACGCCGGCCGCCAGCGCGCTCACCTCCTCCTCAAACGAGTACGCCCACTGCTCCGCCTCCTTCTCCGTGGCCGCAGTCACCAGGGTCCGCTGGAGCAGGTGCGTGTGGCGCCACAGCTTGCACTGGAAGCCTGCGGGCAGGGCACCACATGTCGGCAGTAATATCAGCTTCTTGAGCCTCCGGAGCGATCCGGTGTTCGGGTTTAGGGATTTAGGGTTTATCCAGGGCTGCCCACTCGAAGCTCTTGAGGAGCTTATTGACGCGCCTTGCCGTCAAAGTGCTGGGATGAAAAGCAGCGACTACTGTGCCTTATCACTCAAGAGAGTCGGGCGGGGGGTATAGCCAGGTACCCGCTTCAGGGGCAGGATATTGGCAGCATGTTCGAAGTTCAGATGAGTCCTCCGGGCATGAGGCGGTTAACAGCGCACTGCCCTGAAATGTCAGGCGCTGGGAATTAAGGGCTGCGGGAATAATTGAGCAAGTGCTCCGTGACACATTCGCCATACTGGGCACTGTATTAGATGGCCAGCGCCCCCACCAAGCACTGTAGTGAGGCAACACGGCGCGCTGAATTCCCGTACCAAACTCGCCGGGCGGAGTAGCCGCGCGGCCACGCCGCTCTGCCACGCGGTGAGGAGCAGGGATGAGTGCAAGCAAGGAGTGGGGGGGGGGGGGCACCGTTGCGCAGCCAGTCCCTGGTCCGCGTGGTGGCCGGCACCTGCATCACCACGGTGCCGCGCCCCTCCAGCGACGGCGTCGCGTCTGACGGCGTCTGCGTCGCGCACATACGCCGGCCGTCATGACAGGGGTCGTCATCCTGGCTGGCAAGCCAGGAGAGTCCATTCCGCACTCAGCCGCTGTCCATCCTGGCCCACCTGGATGGACCTGGCCCTATCCTCCATAACGAAAAACCAACGCGGCGATCCGATCCGATGCGATGCGATGCCATCCGAAATGCAATGCGATGCGATGCGATGCGATGTGTCTGTGCGCCGACGTCCAGGGATGGACGGCAGCCGGGGGTGCCTTCCCCTGACGCGGATGTCGAGGCGCCACCAAGCACGAAGGGGGAGGGGTATCATTGTGAGGGTATAGCGGCATCGCGTGGCTGCGTCGGCGTGTCGCCCGCGCTACCTGCGGCGTCCGCGGCTTCTTCTTCCCCTCCCGGCTGCCCTGCCGGCTCCCGGGCGTGCCGCCAGCAGCGGGCTTGCCGCTGCCGGCACTGGCGGAGGCCATCTCCGCCAGCTTGCGCGGGTCGATCTCCACCTTCTTGCGGAACGTGCTCACGGCGCAGCCGTCCGCGCCCTCCCACACCACGGTGTAGCTTACAGGGGGGATGGCGGGCATCGCCTCTGCATCTCACACGCAACGACGACAAATCATGGGCGCCGCGGAAGCGCCAAGCAGCCGCCCAGACTGGACGGGCTGTAGACAGGAACAATTAACAATGATAACATGGGCGTATGGGCCGTCACAATACACTGGCGGTAATAACAACGACCACGACTTTAAGGTTAGAGTACCAGCATGTTATAGTGGAGGGTACCATAAAAAGATGTGACCACTGGAATGACGTCATTATGTTATCATTACTATGAAAATGATACTATTTATGAATATTATTTTAAGAAGTTTTGTAATTCACGAAGGAAAATAATCATAACCATGACCATCGATACACAAGCCGTCGTGAATAGCATACATCAGGAAAGCAAACTCGGGCGGTCAATTGTGGAGGGGCACCGAAGAAGAGACCACTGGAATGACGTCATTATGTTATCATTACTATGAAAATGATACTATTTATGAATGTTATTTTAAGAAGTTGTATTATTCATGAAGGAAAATAATCATAAGCATGAAGATCGATACACAAAGCCGTGGTGGATAGCATGCATCAGGAAAGCACACTCAAGTGGTCAACTGAGGATGGGCGTGTAAAGGGGGGGAGAGCGCAGCGCACCTTCTGCCTTCCCTTTCTTGGCCTTGGCTGCCCCGGCAGCCGGCTCCGCGGGCACGGCCCACTCTGCCGTGGCGGGACGGGCCACTCTGCCAGCGTCAGTACCGTGCGCCGCAACCCGGCCGTGTCGGAGGCGCAAAGCTGACATCAAGGGGGAGTCACAGCGGTGGAGAAAGGGCAGATTTAGGGTTTATACGGATTAGGGTTAAACCCGTGGCGGCACCTGGGGCGCGCGGCGGGTGCGGGTCCTTCACGGTTAGGCCGCCCATCTCCAGGCGCAGCGTCACGCAGTCCGCCGAGTCCTGCGCGACCTGCGAGTGCGGACTCTCCGGTAGCTCAGCGCCCACCATGCCGCGCTGTCGCCTGCAGCGCCAGGCGCTCACTGCAAAGGACCAACATCGCCGTACCTCGACTGTGCCCGGCTCCGAGTCTCCATCAGCACCAGGCTCGGCCGTCTGCGGCGCCCAACACGGCACCCATGACGGCACCCAAGCGATCAGTCCCATTTGTACCGTCTGCCTACGCGTATTACATTACAGTTGCATTATAGTACAGTTACATTAATGTCTAAGTAAGCATATACATAATATATATGGATACATATAGACATTAAGATATAAAAATACATATATACATATAAATATACATTTAAAAGTATACATGTTTACATGTACATGTATTTATAAATACACACTTGAAGAAGTATCAATGTATATGCAGCACTATATATGTACATATATATACGTAATTTTTTTGTTAATATACTTCATACATATCAACGCATGGTCATATGGTGCTTTCAATCAGTCCGGCCAGCCAGCAGAGGAGGGGAGCATGGCGATGGCAACGGCAGTGGTGGCAATCACGGCGGGGGGCGCCCATGCCCATGCCGCATGGGTGCATGCGTGCGTGCGAGAGTGTGGGCGGGCGTGGGGCTGTCTGTGCACACCTGCCCTCCCTCCGGCATGGGGAAAGGGTCTTGCTGCGCGCCCCCCTCCTCCGCCTCCTCCTCCGCGCCTGCGTCTGTGTCTTTGACAACCCGTTTCTGCGGGCGCAACGCGCCCGTGGGTGGAAGGGGACACCATGTTATGTCACAGGTAGGATGGCGCGGCTGGTAGCTGTGATGGCGCTATGGGAATCGACGTTGTGATGGGGATGGAAGATGGGACTACGGCGCTGAGTTATGGGGGGGGGGGGGGCTGGGGGAGGGGGGAGGGTCAGGATGAGTGAGGGATGGGGACATGGCGTTCGAGGCTTGGATGACGAGAGGTGGACATGTGGACGGGGATAAAGGCGGCATGCCTGGTATGATCAAGCCCGTCCCTATCAGGGCTTGATGAGAGGTGGGGACATGGGTGTGGGCGGTAGGGACAAAGGGATCGGGGGGTAAGGGGAGGTCAGGGGAGGGGCGGGGGGGGGAGGGGGGGGGGGGGGGAGGGGGCGCACCTTGCCCTCGAAAAACCTGAGCTGCGGCAGCCGCTGCAGCACCGCATCCCGGTAGTCCTTCCGCAGGCAGAACGGGTTCCCCTGCCGACAGCCCGCCCGCCTCAGATGTCCGCAAGGGCAGCGCTCGGCAGCCGCGCATGGAGCCGCGCATCATTGAGGCGGGCGGGGGGGCTAGCGGAGGGGAGTCCACCTGCAGGGAGAGCGCCGCCAATCGCGGCAGCTTCTCCAGCTCGGACAGTGTCTGATCCAGATCCTCCAGGTGGTTGTTCGCGAGGTCCAAGGACATCAATGGCTGCAAGGCGCGGGTAAGGCCAGTAGATCCGGGTCAGGGCGCCGCCGAGGGTGCATGATGGCCATTGGGGGGTGGGGTCAATCGCGGGGTGGCGGGGCGGGGCGGCGCACATGCCCTTCCGGCACATGCAGCTCCGAAATCTTGTTGTAGCTCAGCCCGGCGTGCAGGAGGCTGCCGCAGCTGAACATGGCATCGCAGGAGGACAGCCTGGACGTCGCAATGTGTGCGCAGCAATGCGTCAGGTGGCAGAACGGGCGCCGCATTGTCGGCCACGCTGAGCTTCTGTGTGGATTGGCAGCGGGAGGGGGGCATGGAGGCGCGGGAGCGGATCGAGCAGCGCACGGCTCACAGGGGGCTTGGTAGCTGGCAACGCGGAGGGCCGAGGGATGGGACCAGCAGCTCGCCTGTTGGCGCCGCAGTTGAGGCGCTGCAGGGCGGGCAGCCTCAGCACCGCCTCCGGCAGCTCCTCCAGGCTGTTCCCCGTCAGCGTGACGCCGTGCAGGGTGGGGGGGACGCTGCCTGGCGGGATCGCCGACAGGCGGTTCCCGGATAGGTCCAGCTCCTCGAGGAAACGCAGGCTTTCCACACCTGCAGGTGCAGCAGCGAGGCCGCCCCGCGTCAAGCCACAGTTTACATCTTCAATTTCCCCATTATCCATGAAGTAAATAAATTAACAATGTGTTCAATTTTGGAGCGCAGCGCATCCGGGATGAGCTTGGCTGGTGGGGCTCGGTTGCGCGGTTATGAGTGTGTATTGTGTCAAGCAGCAGCGGTCTGGCAGCTGAGGGAGTGCTGCGAATTCTTGGTGCGCCAGACCTGCGGGCACCTCCGGCAGGCGCTGCTCCGTCACGCACAGCTTGGGCGCCCGGAAGGTGCGCGCGTCCTCCACCGACCGCGCCGCCTCGCCCGGCCCGCCGCCCTCGCCGAACATACCACCGCCCACACCCTTGTCGCTACTGAGGTGTCTATCGACCGTCTCAAGCCGATGATAATGGGGTTTGGCTACTTGCTTTGAGCTCAGTTCCTCGTTGTTCCGACTTGACGCGCTATCAGTCGCAACAGGAAGATGCGACCGCATCAGGCATGCGTACTGCGGCATGTCATGATTCGGCTTGCGGGACCCAACCCAGAGGGCTAACCGCAGCGTACTAGCGCGCATGCAACAGTACAAGGATTTCAGCATATAATCCTTACATAGTATCTAGCAGACAGCTACTTGTACTCCTGTAGACTGCTACTGGTACTCCTGCTGGTAGTAATCGCTCCGTAGTTTGCTGCGTACTGTCCGGGTAGAAGTGATAATAAAAAAATTCAGGATTATCATACTTTATATCGATTTGCTACCTTTATTCTCTCCAATGATAATCCCCGGCTCGGTCGAAATGATGATATAGTGTTTCAAAAAAATCAGTAATAAATCGAATTGAAAAAAAATTAGCTAGTGTTCAGTGAGAGATACATAATTATTCGATCTTGACCGTCGTCTTAGATGGATTGCTGCTATGGAGCATCTTACAAGCTTCATCTGAGGCTTCATCATCATCGTGGCATCCGCAGTAGTGCCTTCGTTGCTACGTGTGCAACACGGCGTAGTCCCTACATCATTATTTCAGAATCTTAAATAAGACCTACATTACACTCGCCGAGTATCCGCGCGCTGCGCGCGCAAAAAGATAACGAGCCCGCGCCGAAACCAATTAGTCAGTGTCGATATGACGGCGCTGTCGATATTGCGCGCTCTGCTGACGCGGGAATGCGGGATGCGGATGATGAAACTCGCTCACCCGTGCAGCCGTAACCACGACTACAATGGCGTTACAATTATTGCAGTTCTAAAATATTCCCATCATTCCATGATATCACTGGATAACATCAGCCATCCGCATGCGGGCGCGCGCCCTGTGCTGGATCACCTGGATCGTACGTCTGCGCTGACATATGATGCTCATGCGTGGTGCATGTCCGCGCAGCATCCAGCATTGTATATGCTCTTCTTGGCGCTTTTTGCAGTGAGTCCTGAAGCGCTCATCGAATACCGTATTATACGATCAGTAGAAACGTCGTCGTTAGGTCAGTATATGAGTAACTGGCTTGCACGAACATCACAACCAGCTGTAGCGCTGTCATCATGTCCGTGTTGTTGTTACAAGAGCAGCAGGGGTGACGAACTAATTTGGTGAAAGTGTGTGATTCATTGACGATGAATAATGATGAATTCATATCAATGTATACCGGTATGGCCAAAACAGCGACTGGGAAGTATATAGTAATGGCCCTCGTTTCTTCTCAGAGTAAACGCAAAAACGCATCGCAGCAGGGCATATTGCATGTCAGCAACATCAGTCAGCAAATCATATGGATCGCATGACTCCCCATCCTGGCCCATGCCGCTGACGGATGGCAGTATGCATCATATGTCACATGCTATAAGTAGATCGCCTGCCGGTATACAGCCGTCCCCCCCTATTACCCCCTATACCAATACGCCACTCAGTTCAGTGAAAGGGAAGCTCAAAGACATGACGAATACATAACATGTAGCTGTTACCTGCAGTGGTTTTGGTCTTTTGCAGCAGGGTGTCGCGGTTTCGGAGCATGCTTCACAGGGATTTAGGGATTTAGGTTTTAGGGTTTTTATGGTTTTTAAAAAACCCGTTCATGCACGCAGCACTCATCAATGCGCTGCTGCTGAGCTCAATAAGGGCTTTGCAGTGGTTACACGTCACACCACCCCCTTGCAAAGATGTTCTTGTGGTTGTTTTCTTTGGCGCGGGAGTACGGTCTATTTGGAGCACTCTGTTGGTGCACTGTACTCGTACCCATACGCTATGACACAGCCAACATCGTGCGCTCTCAGGCGCTTAGCAACATGGCAAACAAGGATTTTTGCAGATTGGTGGCTTCAATGCAGCAATATGGTTTCGGAGCACTTACTTTCTATTTTGCAAATAGGGTTGATGCAGCTATTGATGAGCCGCGCTCGGGCGCTTAGAGGGGGGGGGGGGGGGGGGCTCATGGTGCAATAAATGATGAATGAGGTCAACAATTGCGCTCCATGTCGCCTCGTCGGCGCGGCGGAATTTACATCATCAGCTCATTGCCTCTTCCAGAGAGGCCATCGTCATCAGAGCGGCTGCTGATTTGAGCAGTGGCGCCCCAAGGATGGCCCCAGTAGCCTCCCCAAGCCGCAGCTTGAGATCCAGTGGCGGAGCCGGCTGCCCCAGCGCCTACGCTCAGCGCCACATGCCACACCAGAGCCGTCAGCCCCATCAAAGGCAGCGTCGGCACATGCAGAAAGCCGCCGCTGAAGCCAGACCGGCTCTGCACCTCGAGCAGCGCTGCCCCGCCAGCCTCGGCGCTCTTGTGTACGCAGAAGAGGGCGCGCGACACTGACGGATCCATACGGAGCGCCGCCAGAGCCGCCGCGCCGCTGATGAAGCCATCCACCAGCACCGCCACGCGCCGCTCGGACGCCTGAAGAAAACAAACCGGCATGCCCCACCAGTAAGTCCACCTGGCTTGGCGCAGCGACCACCGTTTAATGGCAGTGTGCACAGGACGCTGGCTTGGGATTGACTCACCTCGAAGACCGCACCGACCATGGCGGCCAGCTCCAGCCCTCCGACCTCCTGCAGCCCGGGCCGTAAGCCATCACACATAGCAGGGGCACAACCCGGAGCAGCTCAAGCTGGTGACACCACGGCTACCGGGGCTTGTTAGCATTTGCACTCGTACATATTACCGTCATCGATGCACAGCCCGCATGCAGCTTTGGTGTCTTTGGAGTGCAGTGATTACTTGTACATGGAGTCGCTATACGTATACGTTCCGCCATCATTACCGGCTACATGCAGCGGTGATTGTGTCGGGCTGTGACTTCTCTCACCTGCAGCAGCTCTCTAGGATTGGTGTGCGAGCCTGAGCATCGCTGCAGCGCCTGGCTGATGATGCTGGCCTTCTCGGCTACCCCCTTGTCGTCCAGCCCCGTCCCCCGGCCCGTTACGTCCTCCACCGCGCGCCCGGAGAGCTGCCGCGTCAATCGCATGGGTCCGCCACAGATACACACCGTCAGCTGTACCCTTCTGTGTGCCATTGCCCTCTGCCTGCCTCCGCCGCATGGCGCCGTGCACAGCAATGAATCTGATGGCGCACTCATTGCAATGCTGTGGCAGCAGGGTGGGGCGCAGGGCAGGACCGCAGCGAGAAGGGCAGCCGCTGAGGCGGTGTTCCCGATGCCGAGCTCCCCAAGGCAGAGCGCCCGGATGCCCTCGTCATGCAGGGCAGCCACGGCGCCCCGGCCCGCCTGAATTGCCTCCTCCATCTGGCCTGGCGTCATCGCTGGGGAGGTAACGTAGTCCGCCGTGCCGTGGCAAACCTGCGGGGTCGCCGGTCTCACCGCCAACAATGCGAGATAGCCCCAGTGCCCCCCCCCCCCCCCCCCTTCCCCCCCTTCCCCTACGTGTGCCCGCCAGCTCCCCAGCAGATGCCCCCACCTTGGCGTGGCGGACAACGACATTCACTCCATCCCCCTGCAGGTCCGCGACATCAGCGTCCACTCCCACATCCACCAGCATGAGCGTCATGCCCTGGGCGGCACTCAGCACGCTGGAGGCTGCCTGCCCCTTGGCGATGGCTCGGAATATGGCGGTGGTGACGGCTCGGGGGTACGCAGACACCTGAGGACACCTCGCCGGATGGCCAACCTGTCAGTCCAATTAGCCAGCAAAGCAGCCAAGCAGGCGGTCTCCGTGATGCTGAAATGTGACTTGTGTGTTCCAAGTGATTTTGACACTCTGTTATGATGATGCCACGTTCAGGACTCACACCATCAAATTAACGATATGAATTATCGCATATGAATGCAGCACAGAACCGCTCCTCAAGACGCCGACTGATCAACGCAGCAAACCCGCAAGTGATCCGCTAGCCTGCATATCGATACTTCCCCGCACCCTTACTTATTTTTAGTAGGCACCGCACTGATGCCGTCCCAGGGGGCGTTGGGCCGTGCTTGGGTGGAAAGCGCGAGCGACGCCACACATGCAGGCGGCCATTTGCGCCTCCTCCGGAATTCCTCCCAAAATCTAACGGGGCTGCAGCCACATTACCAATCGGGATGGGGCGATTCCCCTCAGCCCCCTTCCGTTCTCTGCGCGCCCCCGCGGCTGCTGGGATGTGAGGTTCCTAGCTCTCTCTCGCTGGCTCTAAATACCGCGCATAATTTGTTAGATATGAAGCTACGGCGTTTAAATGTATGCCTGGAATAGGTTGAATACACTGTAGACTCTTACAAGCTCTTGTATGTAGGTGCATGTATTGTGCGTGCGTGCGTCGCACCGGCCTTGATGCCGTCACGCCATGGTCGGCCGCGAAAATGAGAGTCGCCGCGGGGCCTCCGACGGGCCTAAGCGTCTGCTGCAGAGCGCATAGCTTCACCGCCCAATCCTCAAGGCCGCCCAATGAGCCCGGAGGCTTGGCCTTGGAGTCAATCGCCGCTCGGGCCTCGGCCTCGAAGCTCCTCTCAACCGCAGCCATCGGCTCGCCGCGGGTAAGAACACACGTATCCGCCTGTCGGCGCGCGGAGTTATGTGCCGTTCGGTCGTCGCAGCGACGCACAGCCCTCCGCTACGGGTGCAGCTATACGGAGAGGAGTGCCTTGGCACTAGCAGCCGACTAATCGTCAAGTATTATTGTGCTTCACTGCTTCCCATTCCATCAGCAGCGCATCAATCCATCATTCACAGTGTAGTCGTCGGCGGCGGCGACGACTTGCTTACGATGCTCCTGCGCACGCGAGCTGCCGGCGCGCGTGGCGCGCTCGATATCATGCAGCAAATATACTTGACCACACAGGAGTATCTCTACGACCGCCGCCACTGGTAGTTATATTGCGGGCGGTGCCACGAGACCTTGCGTGCGCCCGCAATATAAACGGACTGTTATTCAGGCCGCGACCGGTCGTCAATTGCCGTCCACCGTCCTTCCCCAGTACCTAGCGACAACTTTCCGTGAATTTCCTGGACGCAGTGAGTTTCCGTTTCTGTGAGTCTGTGAGCAACCCATCGTTCGCCCAGCACGCGCGGCGAGGACTTGCCATCATCGGCTCATTGGAGCGCATCCAGCCGATGGTTATTTCTAAGCTTAATTGGTACCGGCGGTACGTCGCTATCTCAGCAGGAGATGTGCACTCAAGAAATAAATGGGAGTTACCGCTACCCTGCAGGCAGGCTTTTACATGAGATAGTGTGCACAGCAAGAATTATTAGCAATTTAGCAGGCCCGGCGCGTAGTAGGTAACGTAAAAGGATAATAATACAATGATGATACTGGCAGGTGCCGGGCGGGGTACTTCTACCAGGTACTGTAATGGTACTGATGATGCGATTATCCC
This sequence comes from Tetraselmis striata, assembly GCA_006384855.1. NCBI lineage: Eukaryota > Viridiplantae > Chlorophyta > Chlorodendrophyceae > Chlorodendrales > Chlorodendraceae > Tetraselmis > Tetraselmis striata. The sequence goes on from VCJN01000842.1 coordinate 28,800, forward strand.
GCCCGTCGTCGCCCCCCCGCCCCCCCCCCCCCCCCCCCCCCCCCCCCCCGCCCCCACATCAGAAGGTACGGGTAATCGCTTCCAGCGTAAATCGCGCCGCCGCCGTCACCTCATCTACCGCCGTCGTCACCATCATCATACTTCGCTCCTTGCAAGCAACGCTCGGACTTAACCTGGCGCTGCTCCTGGTGGTCTGTTGACACAGGCTCACGGTCGACACCATACGCTAGAACGGTTCTGTCGGCCACTGTCGGAGCCGGAGCGTGAATTCGGCCACTGCGCACGGACGAGGGACAAAAAGCCGCGATGGCCCCAAACAAGCGAGGCGGTGAGGAATCCCAGCTGCAGTTGTTGCTGGCTGGAGCGCGATTCGTGCTGCTCAAAGCCTGCCGATGGATGCCATGCGCCTCATTCCCACCTCCAAAGATCCAGAGCACTGCCTATTCATTCCTAGGCGCGAACGGTTTTTAGTATACCGAAGCCAGGCTAAGCATTTTTTGGTTGCTTACCTGTATCCTGATCACTCGGCATTTTCCCTCGCAGGGCCCCTCAAGAGCAGCCCTGCAGAGGGAGGGATGATCAGCAAGGAGGAGGTCGAGGCCCGGGGAACGGGTACAAAGGTCAGCCCCAACCGGCCGCGGCATGCGGTGCACTTCGATCGGAACTGCTGGATGGCTGCGGGGTGTCATGTGATCTGCAGTCGCTGTGTCCTTCTCCTGACCACATAGCATTTACTCCCTCCATGCATTCATCAGGAGGACCAGGACACGTACGACAGCAACCAGTTCCTCTTCTCCGAAGTCCGCGTGTGCTTCACTGGTCTGATGTTCCTGTGAGCCCCCCCCCCCTCCCCAGCGGCCGGCGTCGCTTGCAGTGGTATGTTGTGCACTTTGCCAATGCCGCACAGGCTGCAATTTATTGCTTCTTGACGTGCCAAGCTTCCCCCCGCCCCTGCCCATCAGGACCCGCCTCCCGTGCCCTTACTGGACCGACCACCACCCAGCCTTCCTGATGCGCTCCGCCATGTGGTTCCCGGCCCTGGGCGCGCTGGTGGGGTGCTGGGCGGGCGTGTGGTACTCTGCCCTCGCGACTCTGTGGAGCCCAGGGGTGGCGGCTGCGCTGTCCACCCTGGCAAGCGTGTGGCTAACAGGTAGTGATGCCCACACCGCTCCCACATCGCCGCCTATGCTGGCACGGTTCCTCACACCTGAGCCCTTTAGACCATGGCAACGACACCTCGCCTTCGCTATGCCCTAGCCCTACCCTGTGTACGTAACATGTTCCGCCCAAAGCACCTGTGAACTCACGAGGCAGAGTGTGTGCGCAATGGCGTGCCGTGTAGCCCGTTGTCTTCCCGCCCTGCCTGCTTCGCTCCGGCACTGGTATCGCCTTTGCCTGACGGCGGCTTGCCCTGCCCTGCCTCCAGGCTGCTTCCACGAGGATGGGCTGAGCGACTGCTTCGACGGCTTCGGGGGCGGCTGGGGCCGCGTGCAGATCCTGCGCATCATGAAAGATAGCCGTGTGGGCACCTACGCGCTCGTTGGCATCCTGTTATGCACCTACGCCAAGCTCACACTGCTGTCCGAGATGGAGCCCGCCGATGTGCCCAGAGCGCTGGTGGCCGCTCACACCATCGGCCGCTGGACTTCCCTGCCCCTGCTTCACTTCTGCCACTACCTCCAGGCGAGCACTACCTGCCCCCCCCCCTCCCCCCCCCACACCCTCATCACGACTCACTGGACAGCGCAGCATATAGCTGATGCATGTTGGTAGTGCGCTTCCAACATTGACCTCATCAGCCTGAAGTCAGCGCCTTTACAATAGTCAGCAAGGAAAAAAGGCTGCATTTTACCGGTGTACATATGACAATCTTACTAAGAATGATCCTGTAACAATCTTATACTAAGAATGATGTGATCTTGTTTATATTAGGGCTTTTTGTGTTTATATATATCTCGGCGCCTGGCACCTTGCTGTGGTGTATCCGCGGGTATCCGCACTAAATCTGAAATAGACCGAAATATTAATTTTTTCTGGAAACAAGTTTTTCGTATAAGACACGATTATCACCGCGGGATTTCAAATGTGTTCTTTTTTCGCCGTAGTAGTCGTCATCATTTGCTGGCGGCCCGGCCCGGGCGCGGGTAGGGCGGGGCAGCGATCTCGCGCATCGGTAGCGACGAGTACCGGTTTTCTTATTCTGGGGAACTGCCCTTTTTTGTAATTCACAGTGGTACCGGTACTTGTAGCGACTAAGGATTATCCCTGTATCCAGCCAGCAACCAATCCCCCCCCCCCCCCCCCGACACGCTGATCGACCAATCACACGCATGGGGACCGAGCCGGGCATCGGGCGCCTTCGCGGCTAAATATTCTGCCCGGCACGGCCCTGCTTCATAAGCTTTGAAATCCGGCGATGAGAATCGGATCTTTAATTGAAAACTGAATCTCAGTGAAAGTTTGTAGTGTTTCCCGCGGTATATTTGATACCTTAGCGCCTACGCCACAATACTTTTGCAAGATGCCACCCGATATTACCATAAAATGCAAAAACCCTATGTAAATATTTAGAAAAGGGAAACATGAAGTACTGCACACATGGTGATGGAAAGCAAAGGCTATACATACGTATGGTAATCAAGTATTGTATATTTCACTGAAATGGGCAAGACATAAGCAATGGCCGATGCCTTTCTGCAGGACGATGAGGACGCCAAGCGAGGCATGTACAACTGGTTCGCCCAGAGTCAGCGGTTGTTCTCCAAGCCCCGTCTGCTCCTGGGGACGCTTGCCGCAGCGGGGATCGGCACGGCGGCTGTCGGCCCTGCGTGGACAGCCGCGCTGATGGGCCTCTGCACGGGTTTGTGCGTCGTAGCCGGGGCCTACGGGTACGCGGTCATCGGCGGGGTCGTTGGTGACTTCCTGGGCGCCACCATCATGGTCGCTGAGCTGGCGGTCTACATGGCGCTGTCTGCGCGCTGGGACAGCCTGGCGGGCGCCTCCGCTTGGCCGCCCCTTCTCGCCTGCGCCGCTGTCTCCGCAGTACCGGTCCTCTACGCCAGAAGGATTGTCGACTTTAACGCCAGCTGCTGAGCAATCCTCACCTGGCCCCCGCTGTGTCCGCGCATCATGATAACCTCGTGTTGTCTTTCATGGTCCCCGCATCACCTTGCGCCCTGATTTTGAAAGAGAGTATAAGTAACCCCGCGCTGTGATTCATCATTATATTACAGATTGTCGCTGATCCCAGAACCTGCAGCACCTGGCCGCAGCCCGTCAAGTGTGTGTGTGTTTGTGTGTGTGTGTGTGCGCGCGCGCCATTGATGCACGTGCATCGGGAGCCTAGCCAAGAGGCAGTACTCTCTCGACTCGTCGTGCGGGCTGTCTGCAGCATCATGTCTGAGTAGCACTTCTTTTCTGAGCAACACTGTCTGAGAGATTCAGAAGATTGTGATGTATTGTCAGGTTTGGCACCCACCATCTTGGCTACATAGTACTGTATTCATCTCTCGTGCCTGTCACAATTGACTCGCTTGAAAGGATTGCGCAGCCGGCGGAGGGTGGCATTTGTAGTGGTGAAAGCGGTACAAGGAGTGGATTGCTGAGGCTGTGTTTACTCTGTGACCTGGGGACACGGTCCCTGCCTACCGGGGACAGCATCTCAAGGTACACACAGAAACTACAAACGAGCAACGATACGCACCGTGCCGCACCGGAGTCATCAACAAACAATATGTATTAGATGCTGATGACGGGCAGTAATTACATTCAAGCCAGCCATTACTCGTACACAGATCCTACCTAAAATCCGCGACATCTTGAAAGATGGACCACACCAGAATGCTGATTTTTGGGGGCACTGGCCAACTCGGTTTTCCCGCTCACTAAGGGCCCTTGCTCTCAGTTGCCCGATTATCCGCTCATCGGCATTTCCAAAAACAACATTGGCGATGATACACCCCTCCACAAAAGTACGGGGTTTACGCATTCAGTTGACATGCCCATAAATGATTACATTGAAGCCGTGCGCGCGTGCATGCATCTTGTTTTTACCAGGAAGCCTGGGGTCGAATTCTGTGATAGCGCGACAGACCCGATACCGATAGGCCGATAATAGTGCCGCAGTGTAGCCGTTACCATCAGCGATTGCATCTATTTATACCAAAACAGTGTGTGTGGCGACAACGCTGCAATACCAGAGATTGCGCCATCCGTTCCCATTTGTAGCCACAAAGCCACACTTATTTGCGCCGAATATATAGCATGTCCCCATTGATATGCAAACTATTGGCAATGCATGTAAGGCATTAAAATTAGGCCACTGAGGGTATGTAGCAAGCCCTGTATATCGACTTGGTCGGTTTTGGAGCAGATTCATGGCAAAGACTTGTCTGTAATCGTTACATGCTAGATACGCATGAGAGGGGTTCCCAGCCTCCTTGCTGTAGGGCCAAGCCTTCCTATTATAGTAGTGCATGGCTATACGTGCCCACAGTGCGTTATCGTGGCCCGAGTGGCACGAGAATGGCGTGGCCATTATTGCTTCCTCGACGATGGTATCACGCTAACCAGTAAGAGAATAACCATTTAGGATTGCGACGATACCATAAAGATATTGCCCGCCCGTATCTGCTAATAACCTGCAGTCATCATTGATATGAAGTAACTTGACAGTTGAATCAGCGATGCGTCGATTTTTCAGAATTTTTTTTAAAAAGAGCGGGTTCTATATCACTGGCCTACAGTTCCATGAATTGCATTGCCAGCGCCTTAAAGTACCAGCAGCGAGCGAGTACCAGTAAATAAGGATTACCAGCAGCGAGCGTTCTCATTAATATTGCCAGCGCTTTGAAGTAGTCGCTACCAGAGTTTTTTTTTCCCCGTTACCAGCAGCGAGTAGCGAGTACCAGTACCAGTACCTCCCAACCGTGAGATCGTAATCGAACGGCTGTGTAATAAAGGACCGTGGGCGGGCAGGCGGGTGGATTATAGTACTTAGTAGGACATTCCAGTAGATAATCGCTTTAGTCATGCACCTATAGGCCCGATCCGCTGCACTATACGGGTACCTGTACGGCAATAAAGCTCACCGCCGAAAAATCGACGCTTCGCTAGATAATTTACTGCTTATCGCTGTGGGCATTACGCATTCGTGATGTATCGCTATCGCTATCACTATATCCAAACAATCCTCGTATACTTTTCCTTAATGAATGGGCAATAGTACAAACCCAAACAATGTACTTAGTGCTGAAATCAATTCGCAGTACGACTAACATGTATCTGTCAGTGACGTTTTCTTTCAAAACAGCCATCCAAATTGTCAACATATTAATATTTCTACTTATTCTGTTCTAATCTACTTCTAATTACCGAATCATATTACGCTCGTCTAAATTAGATCAATTGGCGCGTGATGTTGCTGCTGCTCATCGTCGTCAAACATCGTCACTTGTGTGAATTACAAAAGCGCTTGCAACAAATCTACTCACATATCCACCGGATAAATAAAGCAGCACTAGGAGATAAACATAAGCCGCTTCAAAGCTGCCTGCAACCCGCGCGTCCACGCAATGCGGGACGGGTGAATGTTCATTGCGCGCTCGGCTTAGAGTATTGGCCATATGTGCACGTGTGTATGTTGCATATATATGTGTGAGGGCGATCCCTGGCCGCGCTCTGTAGCTTCGGCAACGGGATGACGGACAAACCTAAGCCGCATGATGAGGCAGCGTGCACGATCCCGAGCCCCCACCAAGCTCAGCACTTCAATGCAATATCCGGCGACCAAGGCACCATGATGAGCTCGGGCGATGCACCGAATTTCCGCGATGAGACGAGGGCGCCCCGATCCGAATAATTATCCGATGTAAAGCACGCGACAACGCATTACGTGCGGCGCACCCCCGTGCTCACCTCACACACTGATGTGCCGATGACCATCCCCACAGTGTTCTCCGAAATGTTTGAGATGTCTTAAAATTCGCCCTTTTGTCCAGGCTCCGTGCCATGTATGGAGTATGGGTGGGATCTAGTCGTATTTCACATGCGTAACAGTAAGGGGTATTTAAGCAAATGTGGAGGACCTATCGACCGGCTATCGTGCAGCTTGGAGATATCTCACGTCGCGGCATGCCTTAAGGACGTGTGGCAAACTCTAGGAGGGCTTGCGGGTGCGAGCATGTATCGGCTAGTCAAGGATGACATCTACCGACATGTACTAAACGTGCGTGTATACAGCCCGTGCCCCGCCACCGGGGAGGCGCGGAACATTACTCTACCTCAGCCACATTTATCATTGATATATCCATGGTTAGGTCCTATATAGATGCATGGAAGACCTTGTGTCGACGAGTGGCACCTCGCACTGAGCGGTGAGGCTGTTCACATGCCGAGTAAATATCTTTGAGATGGTTAATGTGGGCTACAACATGATCCATTAGAGCCGTTTTCACTTTCAAGAGCCGAGCCGCGGGAATCCGAGTTACGGAAGAAATTGAAATAGAGCCATGTAAGAACTTCTGGCCCTTCCACCACCTCCCATGTCCAAAAAAGTAAAATCACGCACACCGACCCATTTTCGACGATTCCCGGGGTGGAAACTTGCTAAGGTCCCATGATCCCAGGTCAACCATCTCTATCTCTCAAGTCGTCGAGGTTGCGACAGTCTAGGGTGCCTCACGCAGGTCAAGCAGACAAGACTGTCGTAAACACAAAGAAGGCAGCAGAGAGAGAAAGAAACAATGGTTACAACGTTGTCACCACCCGCCGCTATTTATGCGTATGGCTAGCTCACAGCTAGCCACCACCAAGCGGCACGCGCACTGCTAAGCGCGTCACCGTGAAGAGTCGTGCCTCGAAGTGTCGAACAGGAGGTCGTCGCTTAGAGACCTCCGCACATGTAGTTGACACATCAGTTTATACACAAGTATACAACTGATGTTCCAGAGGCAGGCACATTATACTTGTGCCCGCTACGGGTACGCACATGCGTATTATCCCGTAACTACTACTGAACAGTGTACCGGTACCAGTAGGACTCGTCTCATGATTCATCATCCACCAGTACTCGTATTGTGGCGCGTGACACACGCGCGCACACATACGATACAGCAGGTACTCGTACATGAATGATGCTACGATCATACAGTACCCGTACAGAGTATGCCATTATTGTCACACTACATCTCTCCCCCCTTGACAATAGTGTGAAATAGCATTCCACAGGCAGTTTAATTTGCAGTCGGCACACGTGCCGGGTATTTATGCATATGCTCCACAAATTCAGGTGACTTTACAAAGTCCAACCATTTGGGAGTAGCCATAAAATCCTGCAATGCTATTGTCCTTTTAACATCAAACAAACGATGCCAAACAGGGGCAATAGACTCATCCGCAAAGTGAACAAGAAATTGCAACTGAGTACCACGTAAACCGGGCATGGAACCGATTTTAACGCTGGTAATCTTGTCAATCTCATACTCATCATCAGAGTCGTCACCGGTACCAACAAGAAGAGGTACATGCGGGCGCAACGGCGCAGTGGGACAGGGTCTCAAGTTATTAACATGAAATACTGGGTGCAACTTAACACCAGCAGGTAATTTCAGTCGATAACTATGACCGCCAATTTTCTCTACAATAGAAAATGGGCCAAGCTGCTTGTCCATCAGCTTTTTGCAAGGCTGACCTTTGACCTTAAGCAGACGGGTATCCACAGATACTCTATCTCCAACATTGAAGATAGGAGGATTGCGCTGTTGCCTAACACTAGGACGAACAGTCAATTCATCTTTATGGACAGCCAACACTGACCGAACCAACTCGTGAATCTCCTTCATATCTTGGATACGTTGCTGAGCATCACGAGAGAATGCTATTGTTGGTCTCATACCAAACAATACATCCGGAGGCGTTTCAGGATTGAAACCATACATAACCTCAAATGGTGCATGCTCAATGCCAAGTGCTTTGTTGGAATTATACGCAAATTCCATCAATGGTAACTGGTCTACCCAGTTTGAACCATCGAAACAACAAAACGCACGAGCCAACTCAGTGACTATGGCATTAATGCGTTCGGTCAAACCATCTGTTTCAGGATGTTGGCCACTAGACATGTTCAATTTAGTGCCAAGTCTCCGCCACAGAGTTTGCCAGAATGCAGACAGGAACCGTGGATCTCTATCAGAGACGATCACACGAGGTATTCCATGCAGCCTGAATACTTCCTTCAGAAATAATTCAGCTGCCTGTCCACCAGTCACGTTGACTGTGGTTGGAATAAAATGTGCTTGCCGGGACAGATGGCAACACACAACCAACATAGTATTATAACCATTACTCTCAGGTAACTCGGTTATAAAATCCAAACCAACCGTATGCCATGGACGTGGCGGTACTGGTAAGGGCTGTGTTGGTGCAGGTGGCTGCGGACGTGCACGAACACGCCGGCACACCGAACATTGTTCACAATAGGTTTTCACGTCATGTCGTATGCGTGTCCACCAAAAACGGTCCAAGGCACGTGCCAAGGTGCTTGCATAAGCACGGTGACCAACAGAATCATGTAGCTCATACAATATCTTATTGATGATGTCACGATTGGTTGGTATGCAAAGACGTCCATGTCTCCAAAAATAACCATCGTGCTCTACCACATGACCGGACTGCTTCCACCCCCCCCATAAGGAGTAGAACGCGTCCTCTGCATATCCAGCCTTAATAAGGTGGAGAATATTGTCATCAAGGCTAAGTGACGACGCACTTACAGCCGACAATACCGCAGTACATGGGCGATGTTCACTCACGAGTGATTCAGCCGCGTCCGGCACATCCCCGGTCCAATATAAGCCACCGAAACCAATCGGCTTAAAATCCGGTCTACGCGACAACGGATCGGCTTCATTCCACTTGCCCTTTCGGTATGCAAGAGATATGGACCCAACAAACGGCTGCAAGTCGCGTACATAGCGCACTTGTCGCCGGTTCAACCTTTCTGCCGGTTGCCTGAGCAGATGACGCAGGGTGTCATGATCTGAGACAACAAGGAATCGACAGCACCCTTCAAGGTAACAACGCCAGTGCTTAATTGATTCACAGACAGCCAAAGCTTCCAAATCATAAGCACTGTAGGTATTACCACGCTCAGCTGCATTCAGCTTTCGCGCCCAGTAACTCACTGGTTGAGGACCTCCTCCTTGGTCCTGCAGTAGTACTGCAGCAAGCCCTACGTTGGACGCATCTGTCGCTACGGTGAACGTCGCATCCGCCCCCATGGAAGGAATGGAAAGACACGGAGCGGAAATCAGTCGCAGACGAAGGGTCTCAAAGGCTTCCTGACACGCCGGTGACCAGTCAACATGAACTGGTTTAGACTTACGCAATAAGTCAGTCAATGGTGCAGTTAAATCACTGAAATGATGAATAAACTTAGAGTAGAAATTGCAGAATTGTACAAAACTTCTGACTTCACTCTGAGTTTTAGGGACAGGCCAATCCCTAACTGCAGCCACTTTGGCCTCTGAAACAGACAACTTACCATCAGCGACGGTATACCCCAAATAATCCATAGATTGCATGCCAAAGAAACATTTCTTTAATTGCAACCTCAGATTATATTCATTCAGTTTCTCAAAAACTAAACGAAGGTGCTTTATGTGGTCATCATAATTATCTGAATATATACATATATCATCCAGATACACCACCACAAAGTCACGCAAAAATGGTCTCAAGATGTCATTCATCATGCGCTGGAAAGTGGCTGGGGCATTGCACAAACCAAATGGCATTGCAGTCCACTCCCATAGACCATCAGGTGTCTGAAACGCTGTCTTGTGGATGTCCTCCTCTGCAATGGCAACCTGCCAATAACCTGATGCTAAATCCAGATGGGTATAGCAACGGGCATTGCGGAGAGAATCCAACGTTTCATCAATTCGCGGCAAAGGATACATATCCTTTCGAGTGACCTCGTTCAGCCCACGAAAATCGACACACAACCGAAGGGATCCATCTGCCTTCTTAACAAAAAGAATAGGCGAACCAAACTCAGATTGACTAGGACGAACAAGTCCAGCGGCAATCGCATCTTTGAGTTGGCGATCCAATTCAGCACGTTCAGCGGGAGACAAACGATTAAGTCTTTGGCGTTTCATTTTGCCAGTTAACTCAATTTTGTGATCCCATGGCCGATGAACAGGCGGCCTGTTGACTGGACGCAAAATTTCAGGAAACTCGTCATACAACAAATGACGAATAGCATCCTTTTGCTCTGGTGTCATAGCATTGTCTAAATGCAGGTCAGGATCATCCTTTATAACCGACATTTCAACGACATAGAATTCAGCCAAAGAATTATGCTTAGACGCACGAGCAGTTTTGCGCATCAACTTTTGTACCCTAGTGGAAGTAATCATGCTACATGCAGGAGTACGACCCACTATTACAACAGGTACATGGGTTCCATCCATTAGAGTCATGATACGTTCCGTACCATACTTAATGGTAACTTGCGCTTCATCAAGCCAAGTTAAACCCAATACAATGTCGGAGACTTTGAGCTCACGCAGTATATAAAATACTCGATTCTCAAATACATGTCCTCCAACAGACAGAGACACAACAGTTGTATGGCAACATGAGACACGTTGACCATTAGCCAAACGGACAGGTGTTCTGGCTTTCAACTTTTGTATCTGCAAGTTGTTTCTGCGCACAAAGTCCTCAGATATAAAATCTAAAGATGCCGCATTATCAACCAGTGCATCCACAACGGCGTCATCGTTAATTGTCACATTGACTTTCAACAATGGCCTGGGGTCATCCCAACGAGTCAAAGAAGCAATCTGAGGCAAACTTTGCCTTTGCATACTCCAAAATGATGGATCAGTCACATTGACAGCATCACACTCATTTATAGACTCAGATGCACGTTCACCAATACCAACGCTAGAATCCGCAACTTTTGCAGAGTCCACGTTAAAACTCACATTTGGACTTGTGACAGTTTTAGGTACAAAGTCATCAGGAAAAGCACAGTTAGCATCAACTAACCAAATGTTAACCCCATACTTTGGCGGTCTAACATTTTCCTGGACTGTGGCATTTTTATCAGACCACCTGGTGAACAAAGGTGTCTTTGCCGGGTATTGCTGCAATAGTTTCCAATGCTTTGTCAAAGCACTGAATCTATCAAATGCAGGCAATACAAACACTCCTACAGTATGTTCTTTAGCCCTACTGCGGCATTGCTCAAAATGCCTCGCAATAGACTCAGTCATATGCCATGGAGGGTGAATAAACACACGTTCATTCGACAAGTCGCGCGATAATATCGAATCTTGTTCTGAACAGAACGGCAAGTTTCGATGGGTATTCAGACCCTCATTATCCGCACAGCCCTCCAGCGTAAACTGGAACATCTCATGTAAGGGATCGAAGACTCTATCGACCAGTCGCCACTCGGCACTGACTGCAGTCTTTCTAGGCATACGACGCCTCAGAGCCTTTACGCGACGATGAGTCGAAACTTTCCGAGCACCCGTTACACAGGCTACTGGCAAAGTCGTACCAGACTCGCGTACACTATTCGAGTTCTCATCAGTAGGCGACTCAACATAGTCGTTACTACTCTCAGAGATGACGACATCGTCACTCGAACATGTACTCGTCACAGGTATATCGTCATTCAGACGTGCATTAGACAATAATGCGGATACCTCAGGTGCCAATGACATATCGGCAACAGTAACTTCGCAGTCATGCGACTCGACAGTTACTGGACAGCATGATGTAACACAAACATCACTTACATCCCTATCTACTGAGCTGTCAGCAGCAGAATAAGGGCACCCCTATTTCATCTTAGGGCAGTCTTTCAGAAGGTGAGCCTCACCACACTTAAAGCATGTTTTAGCACCCATGATGCTTAGCATACTTCTCAGGCTCATGCAGTTTTGTGCCGAGGCGACTTACCGAGAGAACGGGCGCCACTAAAAGACCATAGCAAAGGTCGCCGAACAGCGTGTCGACTCGTTGCTTATCTCCTGTCGAGATATCGCCGGTATGTCGACATATTCTTGACGCGTACTCAGCGGAAGTTACCGGCACTCCATCAGCACGTCCTGCTGTCATCTGTAGTAACAAACTTACCTGCATGCAAACTATAGATGCAAATGCAGGTGCAGATGCTACTATAGATGCAAGGTGCAGGTGCAAATGCTACTATAGATGCAGATGCAGGTGCAGATGATACTATAGATGCAGATGCATATGCAAATGCTGCTATAGATGATGCAAGCTTCTCGTTGAGGATCTTGTACTTGAGCCGAAACATGAACGGCTATACGACGAGCTCCCAGGTCGCAGTCACAGCAGGTCGTTGATCAGCATGTGCAAGTCCGGCAGTAGTCGTCGACTTCAGTCCCACTGTACCGAGCTGCTCCGGCAGTCCAGTACAGCAGCTACTGGTGCAGCTAGGTGCGATATATGACTAGAGCGTGCGACCTTCCTGGCGTGCTCATTTCAGGCGTGCGCATTTCAGGCGTGCGCATCTCACTGACTATCTTTCTGGATGATAGCCTAGATGCATATAAGAAACATTTCATGCCATCTATGATGAGAACGTCAAACAGTTCTAAGTCGTCCTCAGAGACAAGCAGACCAGTTTCCTCGCGGAGTTTCCGCACAGCCGTGCCGCGCACAGTAATGTCAGATGCTGTCGACTTTCCGACTGGTATGAAAAAGTCGATCTAGCATTTGGCTCAGTCGTTAAGATCACTTGACGTTCGACAGAGTGACCTTTACCATAAGTGACCACTACGGCAGCACAAACCTCAGTAGTCGACAGGTCGACTGAACTTTCCTCGTTGAGCAGTTGCTCTCGGCTTTTGCCAGCAGAATTCATCGACTCAGACATGTCGAACTGCTCAGTCGAGGTATCGCAGGTTGAGCAGTGGAAGCTAGGATAAGGAGCGCAACAGTCGCTCCGAAACCAGTGCGACAGTCTCGGGTGCCTCACGCAGGTCAAGCAGACAAGGCTGTCGTAAACACAAAGAAGGCAGCAGAGAGAGAAAGAAACAATGGTTACAACGTTGTCACCACCCGCCGCTATTTATGCGTATGGCTAGCTCACAGCTAGCCACCACCAAGCGGCACGCGCACTGCTAAGCGCGTCACCGTGAAGAGTCGTGCCTCGAAGTGTCGAACAGGAGGTCGTCGCTTAGAGACCTCCGCACATGTAGTTGACACATCAGTTTATACACAAGTATACAACTGATGTTCCAGAGGCAGGCACATTATACTTGTGCCCGCTACGGGTACGCACATGCGTATTATCCCGTAACTACTACTGAACAGTGTACCGGTACCAGTAGGACTCGTCTCATGATTCATCATCCACCAGTACTCGTATTGTGGCGCGTGACACACGCGCGCACACATACGATACAGCAGGTACTCGTACATGAATGATGCTACGATCATACAGTACCCGTACAGAGTATGCCATTATTGTCACAGAGGTTTGAAGTTTGAAATAACTTAAAATTTCGTTCCCGCGTAGCCTTCGGTGCTACACAGGCCAACCGTTTTATGGCCCGGCGGCACAAACCCGCAGAGGGTCCACTATTTGAATAGTGCGTAGCGTGCAACCCTCTCGAGGCCATGTCCCTCATCTAACAGGGCGGAATCCGCCCCCTTTGTATTTCTTTTGATTTTTGTGAACCCGCTCCCCGACCCTACCCGTATATATTCCTCTTGTCGAGGCGGATCGGGCCCGTGCCGCCGGGCGGGGGGGCGGGGGCGGGGGGGGGGGGGGGGGGGGGGGGGGGGGGGGGGGGGGGTCGGTCCGGTGGGTGTCGCAACGCGCGGTGGCGTCCGGTGTCGCTATCACGGTCATCGTAGTCGTCGCATGGCCTGGTACGCCCGCCCGCTTCCGGGAGGGAGGTAGCCCGCAGTTCCTCATGGAGGCATGGAGGCCCCTCTTCCATATTGTCGTCGTTCGAGCCTCCACCCGGGGTGGCGGCTCGGCTAGGGCGTTCCTCGTGACGCTGGTCACAACGCGCCCGAGCTGGCGGATGCCGTGATCGTGCAGGCGGCGAACTCGGGCAGCGGCCGGGGACGGGTAATGCACACACGAATCGTTTTGAGTAGTTTTCAGCCCCCGCCTACCGATGCCGTGGCTCTCCAGTGTTACAATTATGAACATGACACCATGATGTTCCGTGCCGTCGGCCGGGGCGCACCGCAGCTCTAGGCGGAGCTTGCATGTACTCGGCGCCCGAACGAGTTGGCATGCGTACGGCGAGGATGTACCGGCGCCCGCAGCGCGATTTCGCCCGGTTCGATAGCCGGCACATTTCGCACGCGCAGGCGGTTCGGGATGTTCGGGCCCTTTTCTAGGTGAATCCGGATACTGCGGGTTTGAACCGCTAAAATGGCAGCGATAGGCGACTCGAAGGCCACCACCAATCTGCGCGCGTCACATATTGTAGCGGTATCTGCCCACCATGATGGCTGTCTCGCCGCTGGGCCCCGAGGGCCGGAGGTCGGACGTGTGACGGTAGGCCGCCGGGTCGAGGCCATCGTCGGCTATGAGCTTTAGGATTGTTGCGATGCGTGTCTGCCCCGTGTGGCCTCGGTTGAAGCGAGAATCGAGAGCCCTCGCTATATTGCTCGCGCTTGTTCCTCCTCCGACTAGGGGGGAAGGGGGGGGGGGCGGGTGGAGCCATCGATCGATGCCAGAGAGGGGGAGCCGCGCGGCACTCTATGACATATCGGAAAAAAGTCTTTGCATGCACGCTCCTCAGTGGTGGTGTTGCCGCCAGCCGCCGCTCCCGGCCGCTCGCCACCGACACTTAGTCGCCACTCTCTGCCGCCCATGTGGCGGGGGATGCAGAGAAGGATGTTCTCTAGATAGGCAGGCAGCGCCCGCGCCGCCAACGCGGAGGCTAGCTCCACGCGAGCAGACGTAGCCCGCGGCCAAGTCTTGGAGACAAACTTGTTCTCTAGTAGCTCTAGCAGGCATGACGGAGGCAGGCGGACCTCCGCGACTGGGGCATGGTTGTCGACGTTGTCGTAGTAGTCTCATGCTGCGCTCGCGGCGTCGCGCAGCATAGCTTCCGGCTCACGCGGCTCGACTCCCCCTACTCCCTCCGACTCGTCGAGCTCGAGAAGGGTGTCGGCCAGGTGCCGGGTGCTCTCTTCCCGCGTGAGGCCCGAAAGCTGGGGGCTCTCGAACGACACGAAGTGGGGCAGTCGTTCGATGTCGTTCCTCGGGTCCTCCGTGTCTATTCTGGGCTATAGCGGGAGCTGCTTCCGGTCGAGGAGCAGCTCCGACAGACATGTCCCTCGTCGGCATGCCACAAGAGGACCCGGCGGCCGTCCTCGCGCGGCAGCTGTAGTTTCACCGACCCGGTAGTCGCCATGTGACGGGTCTGTCTGACCCCCGGCTGCCTAGGCGCCGGGGTGGGCAGCGGCTTGGAGCAGACGCGGAGCTGGCCGGAGCTCGGGGTATGTAGTGTAGCCCCATCATCTGGTGGTATGCTACTAGCCGCCGCTCCGTCTCGTGGCGCGGGTGGCAGCGTCGATCGGATGGCCGGATTTCGCCGATAAGGGACACGGTATTAGACTCAGGGTACCCTCTCAGCTCGTCCGTCACCGTCGTCAGTAGCTGCGATGGGCGAGGCAGTGGGCGAGGGTAGTGCGGCTGCGGCCGCGTAGCTGCTGCGCCCGGAAAGTTCGGGCGAGTTAGCGGTCGGAGGGGCGGTACTTCGCAGAATATGGTCACGTTGGCCAAGGACCGGTGCGGCCGGTCCCGAGGCGGTATGCATTTCATGGTCAATGGCCGCTGCGGCGATGGTAGGGTCGACGGGTTGCGGCGGCTCGATATGCGGGCGACTGAGGCGTCGGGTTGGGTGGGTAGGCCATGCTGGCGGCGGGTACTCCGTAGAGACCTTTCTCCCCCGACCTGATCTACACGGGTTCCAACACGGGTACAATACTACTCTTTTAACACCGTAAAAAGCGGCGGAGAAGTATGGGTCCTGTCCAATGGAATCGCATGTCCACCTCGCCCCCACGCAAGGAGTACGGTTGCGTGATGTCCATTATCCAGGTCGTCGAGTGGATGGTTGCCGCGGTCGTTCGTGTTGAAGTGACAAATCGCGACATCGCGATGTCATATGCCGCATCGGGGATCGTACACCCGGTCGGGGACCGTAGGAGAGCCAACGAAGGTGTCTACGACTCGTTGATTGGTCATGCAGAACTCCACGAGGCTACCTGCAAGACTGGGCCGGATCTACCTCGGTGTAAGCCCAGGGAGCGAAGCCGTTGCCTCATCACTAGGGCCGCTATTGGTGGATGGGCGGGCAAGTGGATTCGGGGCAACCTCCTTGTAGTTTTATAGAGTATTTTACAAAATCGTTGTAAGCATATCTTACTCGACCTTACAAAAGGCGCTAAGGGAAGCATAGCATGCACCACCACCTGGTAATATCCGGTCACCTGCCAGCATACATAGCGACTCGGCACAAACGCCACGGTCAAAAGTTGCGTATGCCCACCAGCTAATACATGGTGTGAGTAAAAAACAGATTTGAATCGGTCGAATATGATGCCCCACGTGATTGACTAGTGGCGACTAGTCGCCCCTCGCAAGGATTACGCAAGTGCAATTGACCATGGGCTCTTATTTTTAGCCGTATGGCGGTCGTCGCAACAGCCCCCCCCCCCTCGGTTGATCTTCGTTTCTGATCTTTGCGATTGAGGGGCTCACTGCGGTGGCGACAAAAATCGCGGCGTGTGCTTACTATCTACGTTGCCCCGTGGGGGTGCCCCATGGTGTGTGCGAGTGAGTGGGGCATGGTGACGCAGCGTGTAACGGCATCGTATGAGGCAATTGCCGCAACATCATTTTTGGAGTAAGCGAAACAATTAGTGCGCTGTGAAAGCCCCTGCACGAATGACTTCCGCTTCCATATTCATGTCTGGAGTTTTGTGGGGTTGGCGGTCCAGCCCATACATACCATGGCGGGCGGAGCGCATGCGGAGTACCTGTAAAGTGTGGGCCGACGAGCGGAGACAAGTGCTTTGAAGCTGCCTGGGACGGTGCCGCCGGTGACTTGGGGACGATGATGCGTGCCGGCGGCGGTGTGGCTGCGGGGCTGAGGACTCACTGCGGGAAGCGGGGGTGGTTAGGAGAAGGGAGTGGAAGGGTGCAGCTTGGACCATGGTGGGCGGCGCGCATGCGGAGTCACCGTGAATTGGGGACCGACGCGCGAAGAAAGTGCTTTGAAGCTGCCTCGGACGGTGCCGCAGGTGACTCCGAGAGACCGAGAGCCTACCGGTATGAACCTAACATATTTACACAACAATTAACTAGTATGACGCGCCGCGCGATGATGTATCTGCGCTACTAGACGTATGAGTACTGTACAAGTGCACCACACCCTCCCCCTCTCCCACCTCGGTCCCTTCCCACGCATGCCCATGCCCCCACGCATGTGCGCCACGGACAAATGCGCGCGCTCATCTTCAGCCCATGGCACCGTTCGAGGGGGCTTGACATCGCCTGTGATAGTTTCACGACTTTCCTTCCCCGTCGGTGCGCCCCTTCCCGGGCCCCGGGGTAACTACATATGATGCGCCCATCTGCCCTTTCAGCGGGTCGTCGCGCACCCCAAGGCAACCCCCCCCCCCCCCCCCGCCCCCAAAGCTACCCACACCCTCCCCCACTCCCACATCCCTTCCCACTACCCCTGCCCATGCGTATGCGCCACAGACCCAGGCGCGCACTCTCCAGTCCATTGCACCATCCGAGGGGGCTTCACAGCACCTTTCATGCCATGTTGGTGCGCCCCATCCCGGGGCGATTGTAGATTATGCGCCCTCCCTTTTAGCCGTTGGATCGTCGCGCACCTAGCTAGAGGCCCCGCCCCGCCCCTCCCTGAGACACCTCCCGAGCCCATGCCCCCAACACCGGACGATCGAGCGCCACTGGTTCAACGGCCCTCTAGTGCATACGCCAATGTCCGCATGAGGGTCATGCCTGCCTGATAGCTCGTTATTTAATTTGTTTGTTTATTTCTCTATATGTTTAATGACACCCATGAGTGCACCACCCGAGGTCACCGGGAGGCTCAAACCCAGAAGCTCGAACTTCGAACTTACGGTAGGCGGCGGGCGAGCGGTGTGCGCAACGTGTGTGCGCCGGGGCGTCATGGTCAGTGGCAGGTTTCCAACCTGCGCGCATCGCGCACGAGGCATAGCGCTATATCGTACACTCGCTTCTACCCGTAGCCGGGAAAGACTGAAAGAGCCACATACGGGTACGGGTACCCACATTTTCATCGAAATAATTTATATCTCGTCCCGATCGGTGCGGCCTCTGCGGCCTGGCGCAGCAGGAATAAATTTAAAATCGTGTGCGTGTAAAAGTAAAGTAAAGTAAAGTTCGCCCCGGGACATCGGCCGAAGCCGCCCCAGCACTTGACCTCGTGCGCCAACTGCAGTCGTAGGTCTGGCATAGCCCATAGACCATTGCCTCATTCGAACCCCGAAGGGCTAATGCATCAACCGAGTAAACCCGGGACACGCCGGGCCGATATTGCCGAAATACATCGGCCAGGAATCGAACGTGTAGTGACTACAATGTTCCAGACCATCCGCGACTCTGTAAGGTCGATATTCCGTAAGCGACTCTGTAAGTATTAGTTATTTATTATTTTTATTCGATGAATAAATAACACATGCCAAAGAGTGTCCCGGGGGCGAAAAAAATGCCAAAGAGTGTCCCTGTAGTTATTTTGCGGACTGTAGTACTGCTTGCATGCGAATGCGTGCGGCGCGAGCGACAACCCCCGCCAGCCGGCGCGCGTTTTTATTCGCCCATCCGCTCCTCCTCGAACAATCAGCACACTCGGCGTCCTCGCATCTTCAGCGCTGTTGTATCTTCGACCACTTGCCTGCCACCCGCGACGGCACCCGCATCCATCCGCTCAGCACGGAGGAAACCTGAGTACCTGAGTACCTGGCACTATGGATTCACGACAAAGGGACCTTGCGCTTCCGGGCTTAGGCTCGGTGGACCTGGGCGCGGTGAGGAAGCAGCTCCAGCTTCTGGGGCACGACGTGCCGGACCACGTCATACACTCCTTCCTTTCCGAGATGGCCGTGGAAGGGGAGCCAGCGCCAGCCCAGGACGGTAGGCGCCTGCAGCCAATTTCTTTTTCCCATTTTTTTTGTTACGAAAGGCGCGGGGGGGGGGGGGGGGGGGGCGGTCTGGGGAGGGTCCGTGGGGCTGTGCGGTGGCGGCAGGTCGGTCGACCAACGGGTGATTTCCCCATCTCAACCGACGACATATCGGCGGCATCCACCAGTCGTCGTCGCGCGCCCCGATATACGACGCCGTCCTGGCGCCACATAATAAGGTAGTTGAGTAATTATTTTTATCCAACACCAGTCCGCTCGCACACCATGCTACACATCACAGTCCTCGCATTTCTAGCGGCCCGCCACGAGCTACGTGGCACCCCGGCACGGTCCGTCCGGATAGGGCTGGAGTGCACATGTTAATAAATCTCACATTGTCGTCGCTTGCCGCTTGGCATTCCGGATACTTAGGATTTGAGCAGCTCGGCACAGTGGCACACGTTGCTTTCCGTCCTGGGTGCCTTTCCTACGACACTGCCCGCTTGTGCTCGCAGATGGAAGGAGAGCCAGTAAACCGGCCGTAGGCAGAGATGCTTTCAGCGACGAGGACACCGCGGAAGAGCCGGTGGAGGAGTGCCGCGCCGCTCGGGTCGCTCACTTCGAGGAGGCGCTGTACGGCGAGCACGACCGCTACCTCTGGGAAGCCAGCGGCGGCGGTCTGCAGGCGGAAGGCTACAGGGAGGACGCGTATGGGGTGTACTCCGACAGTTTCCTCGACGATGAGGTCGCGGAGGGGCAAGGGGAGGAGGCGGCGGGGCTCGAGGTGGACTTTCGCCACCTGCAGGTTTCCAAGGTGAGCGGCGGCGATATGCAATACTTTTGGAGGTACCCGAGGTCGCTCCTTCCCTAGGCTCGACACACATACACGCATATGCACACAGAGGAACGCAGCGAGAAAACGGCACTTTCATATGGGGAAATTGTGATAAGGCAAACAAATGCCACATTAAAATTTAAAACTGCCTTCGTCCACACATGTCTTACCACAACACGCCGACCTTGCGACAGAATACTGAAATCGAGATAGCGCTGCCCCAGCTGCACTTTCTTTCCAGCGCCACATTGAAAAGCCCGAACCCTCTTGACCCTCTTCTCCGTGCGTGCCCATCCCAGGCTGAGATGCGCAGGCCCATGGAGGTAAAGAACGTGTGGCTGTCCAACACGGGAAACACCGGGAAAGCTGGCAAGAAGTACAGGCCGGTGACCCCGGAGGTTGGGCCCTCACGTCGCGAGAAGGAACGCCGAGAGCAGCGGCAGCGGGATGGCACTCGCGGGTGAGCTTTCACTCGCATGGCAGCAGCATGTCGCTCCGCAAGCTCTATGTATGAATATCATGTGCCACATGACTAGAATGGGTGTTTAGGCAGCGATGTCGCCATGCTGAGCGGCATGTGCCTGCTCGACAACAGGCAAGCGGCGGCGGGGCATCATTGGCAGGGGACGCCCAGGCGCCCCGAAACTGTGCCCGGCCCCGTGGACAGGCCCTCCTGGGACGACAGCGCCATTCTGGGCAGGCGGCGCACCGCGCAGCACGGCCCACACCCCGCCGACTCGCCGCGGCAGAGGCCCCTGACCCCGGCGGCCGGCGGCGGCGCGGGCAACGGCAGCTTCATCATCGCCTCAAGACAGGGGAAGAAGGCAGTCAAGGCGACGGCGCCCAAGAAGGTCGACCGCGTGGCGCGCAACAGGTGACCCCCGCTGGGCAATGCCTGAAGTGCGGTTTTGTTGTGACATTGCTGTCATGGCTATCATGGACCAGTGCTGACCCATTGGGTCGCCACTCACACCGAGTGAACATCAGTTGATGATGTACTTTCTTGCGGGTAACAATAGCCCCCTCTTTCCCTCAGAGCGAAAGCAGCTGACAGTATATGGGCACGCATGCCTTGGCACGAACTACATATCTGATTCGTTCGTCCGGTGTGTAGTTTATCCAACCTGGATGAACTGTTTACGGCCTGGATGGGGGGGGACTGCCGCGTAGTCGCTGCATTGAGTAGCAGCTGGACAGGGGCGAGGCCAGCTTTGTTGTGCTGCTCAGTTCCTTATCGACGATGCTTTGCGCTGTGGGGCTCTGGCGGCTCAGGGCGATGGCGGATACCTGGAAGAAGGACAAGTTCCTCAGCCACGGGGGCACAGCCCGGGCGGCAGCACGCCCGGCCTGCAACTTCTACCAGTACTTTTCCGAGCAGCACGCGGCTGTGGCGAGGGAGCGGCAGGAGGTCAGCCGCGAGGTGCGCGCCAACACCGTGAAGAGCCTGCGCTCCGGTGGCGGCGAGGCGCCGCAGGAGAAGCGGCGCGACCACCTACGCTTTGAAGTCCGCTCCTGGATGAACAGCTACTGAGGCGGACCACAGTGGCAGTGGATCCCATCATGGCCGAGGGAGGAAGCTCCCGCCGCTGCTCGTAGATGGAATGATTGGCTCTCGAATATGTAACCAAAACCTGATTGATTTTGCCTGTGACTGGTGTTGAGGGTGAGAGACTTCTTTTAAAACAAGACACTGAGAGGGCCCTCCTTGCGTTCCGCAAACAAGTACTGCTGGGGCCATGCTGCCAATGCTTACGACAAGTCCTCCACGCCCATAGCCAAGCCAAGGGGCACACCCACCCAGCCTCCGTAGCAGACAGCAGTAAACAAAATGTGTGCACAGCATGAAAGCACAGGATGTGGTGCTGCAGATTGAGTTACACCCAGCAGTCTCTGTCTACGTCTACAGCAGCCTATCGTGGCTGCGGCAGTGCCACGACGTGTAGGTCGGTCACGGAGGGGGCGAGCCCGGACAGGAGACACAAACTTCCCCAACAGCTGCTGTGGAAATACTAGTAGTAGCTACGACAGCGGTGCGAGCTGGCCCGCACCCTGTCATTAAGAAATTAAGAAGGGGCCACATCTGCCAGTTATTATTCAAGGGAGTAGTAGCTGCGTGGCCGTGGCAAGAGACATGTGGACCCACCGCCCCTCTACTGCTCCTCCTTGAGAGGCGTGTAGGGAATGTCAGCGTAGCGGTCGTGGTCGGGAGCAACCTTGACCGGACTCTTTGGCGGGCTCTTTGGCGCGGCAATAAAGCTCAGCAGAGGCTGCGAGGCGCTGCAGATGCGCCCAGGCTGCTGGCCGCCGTCCACGCATGAGCAGTGCACGCAGCAGTAGCAGCCGCCGGCAGTGGCGATGGCCGCCAGAATCCCGGCAGCGGCGATGATCCAGGCGGTGCTCTGCTTGTCGCTATGCGGTGCCTCGTCCACGGCCAGGTAGGCAGGTTCAGAGTTGAGGATGGCCGCCTCCGAATCGCCGGAAGTGAACGCCTGCCAGCCGGGGTCGCGAATCTCCAACGGCACTGACACCGAGTGCATGTCCGACAGAAACCGAAGCCGGGACAGCGCACCCAGGCACCGCACTGTGTCCTCCTCCTCATCATACTCTTCCTCCGGCTCCTCTTGGTTGCCAAGCTGGCGCCACACAGTCACCCTGGCCGAGCCAAACGGAGTCATGCCGCTGCCGAATACTTCGCTGAACACCGGGATCTGGTGGTCGAGCCTGCGCGCATGCAGGGAAGCAAGCACTGATTGGGTCAGTCCAATTTCCAGTTGGCGGAGAATGTTCGAGCCAAACCGGCACATATGTTGCGATACAATGATTGCGATGCAGCATCAGCATATACATAGCGAGCTAGGGAGCATTCCAGGTGGGCTTTACCAGGTGTTTAAGGGATCCTGTCCGAAAACATCAGCAAAGCCGCCAAACATTGCGCCTTGGTTGGACAGCCTGATCACTGAGGCAGGGGTCTCCTGCCGCTGCAAAAACTGCCACATGAGGCGCTCGTCCAACTCATCCATCACGTCATCGTCAGGCGCGATGGCCTTGTTGATATCCTGCATCTTGTCATCCAGCATCCATTTCGCCTCGAATAGGCCCTAGGCCGGAGGCAAGCAGTTCAGTCGTATGTCAGCGACAGGCCGAAACGTGTGCTGCACAAGCAGAACACAATAGGGCTCGCGCATAACCCGCCTTGATTCATAGAGGTTCCACATAGGGCTATCCCAAGCTGCATCCCCAAGGAGATATACAATATATATTATTAAAACATACAATATGTATAAATGGCAGCAATGTCGTGCGTCAGAGTTAGTGACATTACCGTCACTGCCACCCCAACAAACGCCCCTCACGACAAACGCAAACGCCGGGGACCTGAGCTGCCAGCATCCGGCATGCAGCTGATCAAACCATGGCCTGCAGCCCTGTCCCCTACTTACAGGCGGGCACCCGCATGTACTGGGGACAACACTGGCTGCTTTCCCTTCTCATCAGCCTGCCTGGACTCAACCAGTTTCTGGACACACGGGTGGCCGCTCGTCGCAACGCGAATAGGATATCCTCGCGGAGGTCCCCCTCGAGGTATAGTACGAGCAAACGGAGTCCCCCGCCTATCGGGGCCGGGGACAGGCGGGCCGGGCGCGGGGTTGGGAACGAAGGGGACGGGGGGACGGGGGGGGGGGGGGGGGGGGGGGGGGAGGGGGGGGCGGGGGGCACGCTGACACGCTGACATATACGACGCAGCGCCACCTACGGTGACTTCTGCGACGTCCGGAAATGCGGCTTTCCGTCTTGCTGTCGGTTTCTGTGCTACGACGAGTAGCCAAACCAGCGCCACAGGTGTCCGCAAGGGAGGCGGATGGGCCGAGGAGGACGGGCCGGGGCGTCGCGAACCTTCGTTGGCAGGATGTACTGACCAAAGTACTCATCCTGATGCGGTACGTCGTGGTCCAGCTCCCCCTGCGCTGACACCGCAAAGGAGCACACTGCAAGGAAAAGAAGGCACGTCGCCGTGGCCCTGTAACACGGGTGACTCGCCATAGGAAGGGCGTTTCGCGACGGCTGCTACAGGTAGTCGGTAGTGTGGCGTATCCAGAAATCGCGGTGTCAGGCGGTGCAAGAAATATTATTTTCGTTTGGCGGTGACGAGGTGGCGGGTTGTTGGTGCCCACAGGCATCGTCATCAGTAGCGCATCAGTGGTCGCGTGACACCGCGCCGATGACGATGCCTGCAACAGGTACGAGAGTACTCACACGCGGTGGTACATCAAGCATGCGGTGTGCTGAGCGATGTCTTTGACGACGAGATGCTCGTCGTGGCTTGAGTCGTAACATTGTCTGTTGTATCACGTATTATAATCGTCGTGAAACTATCAGCCCTTGCTCGCGTTGCACGGCGCGCCAGCACGCGCGAGCAGTTAGGACTTCGCGAGTCCGCCTAAAGCCCTTCGGGGTTCGAATGGGGTAATGGCTACAGTATGCCAGACCTAACACTGCGCAGCAAGAGGTCCATCAGTGCTGGGGCGCGGCTTCGGCCGGTGTTCCGGCCGGGGCGAACTTTACTTTTACCTTACAGGTATTAGTTTTACGAGCCCGCTACCCAGCGCGGCGCAGCCACGGGAATACGGATTAACGATTATTTCGTCCTGATCGTTCTCGTACCTTGGCACTACCTGTACCGTACTTGGCGCGCGTACCGTACCTGCGCGCTGGCGCCATCCATTAGTCGCTAATATTGCCATTAGTCGCAACGTCCATATGTTGCGTCTAGCTCATGTAATTATTAGTCGCTAATATCATTCGCGGGCAACGATAGTCGCTATTATCGCGCGATGGCGCGCGACGAGGTGGGTAGTCTGCCCGATACTGGTTACCCGTACCTGTAGTCGCTACTACCATGCGCGACTAGTTTGGGAATGCCCGCCGTTGCCGCCATTCCTGTGCCCGGCAGAGCCCGGCACAGTGAGACAGTGACTTACGCCGGCTAGAATAGCGCTGTCCGGCGGCTCGTTCTTACAGCAGCAGGCCCTGACCTCAGCAGCAGCGGGGGCGCGGGTCAGGAATCGCGGAAGTTGGCGTCTTGCGCGGGGTTGTCAACGCGTGTCATCAACCCGCATCAGTGGCGCCGAGGCAACCAACCAGAGCCTGACCGCACGCCACCTACGCAACGTCATCTACTTTCCCGGGATGGCTGCGCCCATTCCTTACCTGACTGGACGCGTACCAGCTGCAACGTTTCGCGACGCCGCGGTGTTCGCCCCACGCCAAACCCGGACGCCGCCACTGCGCCCACCACACCTGCGCTCCACCACCCACCTGCGCTCGCGCACCTGCCCCCCACACGCGCCGGCGCGGGGACGGTGGGCTGCTCGCCCCGCAGAGAACGCGCAGCGAGGATTCGCGCTGGCTGCTAGCCCCCATGGCAGCGGCGTCGAGATCGACACAACCGGTTCCAGTTCCTTCTCGGTGGAGGTGCGCTGTCCTGAAAAGATGCCGCAGACAACTCATTGATTTGCTATCAGAAATAAGGGGGACAATATCTGATATTCAGGCCGGCAAGAGGACTCTAAGAGGGGTCGGATGTCCAGAGCGGGCCTGTCATGCATAGGATACGTCAGTACGAATTCCGGTTGGCACGTCGCAATACCACTCTGAATATGCCACTGCGAAAATGCATCGTTTCATGTTGATGCCATTGTCATTTAATGGTTGATGTCTAAATAAGGTGTGCCTGGCGCCCGCCGTCTTCATTCCCCATCAGTCTGATGTCAACACGGGCAAAGTCGTGACGCAGCTGCTCGCTGAGGAGGACGAGGGTGCCGCGCGCGTGGTCTTGACCCGCGCCTTTGCCGGCACGCCTGATGGACGGAACCTGAGCGACATCAGGTGGGACGCGCCATACCTCGTGATCTACAGCCACGCCCGCACCGCACCATGTCATGATTCTACCTCTGCGCATGCGGAATATCGCCCCCGGGCTCCGGCGCCCTCCCCACTCACAACTTCAGCACGGTCCTATGCGATTGTGAATGCTCGTGCTCCTATGGGTGCCGACGATGTGATAAGATCACTGCGAATAAGAACCTGCCCTCCTTGCCAGAGGTGAAATGCGGACAAATCTATGGCGGAAATGTAGCGAAATATCCTTTTATAGATTGCATGCGAGCCCAATTTGACGGTTATATTAAGGGCTCTTGCAGGCGCATTGGCACCGGCACTGTCACAGATAACAGCTGCGAGCGTCGCTTGCTGATGCAGGGAGTACATGACGCAAGTGCGGGCGCAGTTTCCGGACGCGGTCATCCTGGCGGCTCGGTACATCCCCAGTGGTGCGTGCCGGTCCCGGTCCCGATGCGGCGGTGGTCGCGAGCCCTGTAGCCCATTGCCGCCGCAGCCCTACGCCACCGCAGCCATGACATGCGGATACGCCATCGCGGCCAAACTACACTGACAGAGAATTGGATTTCGGGAATAGATGCCACAGCATTGTGCAGTTTGATGTGTGCGCATGGGGCTACACGCAGTCTGAGGGCGTAGCCTCCGCGGCGAGTAAGGTCTGCACACACTCCAACATCAAAACCTTGAATTTCATAAATTAATGTGTGAGATTAATGTGTGTGACAGTGAATTGGATTTCGGGAGATACGGGTATGTGCTCGAGGGTTGCGTTGTGTTATGGAATACGGCACACGGTGCGTTTCTCACAATGCCGAGCCTGTCGTGACATAAGAGCGGCGAGAGTATGATGTGGATTCCCCTCAAATATCATGCCAGATAAGCCTCATGTGCTCTGTAATGCAGGGGTCGCACGGTAGGCCACGCTGAGTGTATGATTTAGCACACATACCGGTCCTATGAGCCCTCGCCGCATCACCACAGATAGCATTCGGGTGGATTCTTTGTGGTATATCAGTCTCAGTATGGTCGGTGGCTGTATGCCAGCTGACCCAGGTGTGGCGCGTCACCGCACAGATCCCGCAAGCGGACAGTCGCGCGTTGTGGGGCTGGCCTGCCTGTCGTTCACTCCCTCCACGCGCGACCAGTTCAACACGCTGCAGCCTGGCGATGAGTGCTGCTACCTTTCCAACATGGCGGTGGACCAGAAGATGCGCAGGTGAGCTCGGTGCCGCTTGCCGATCGCGCGTTGCACTGTCTCGTGTTTCTCACCACAGAACGGAGGCCCCTGGTGACAGCGAGCATGCAATGCTGGATGTTTCCTCGCGGAACTGGAATGCCTCGCCAGTTCATAGCAAAATGTATGCTGAATAAGGGTCTCAACCAATAGTTGATACGTTTACATCAAGATCACCTATGCACGGAACGCGCCACATTAACTATTTCTCTTCATGTTTTGAGCCAGTGACACTCAGCCGCGCATGCTATAACGGATGTAGTGGATTATTCAGGTGCACTGAGATGTATATATTGAATGAAATTGATGCCGAATTCGGCTTACGCGTCAAGCACATGAACCCGAATCAAGATTATGTATAATTCTACACTGAGTACAGTATATGAAGTGTTGGATCAGTTGGGATCGGATCTCTCAATCGAAAGTCTAGCTATGGATATGTCACGTCTCCTGACCCAAAACCTGGATTCATCACATGTTGGTTGCTTGCTAAAGGCTGAATTGTTTTACATTGCCCTCATTAGCCCGCCTGCCATGGTCATGTTGAGGAGGCTAGCATTGTCAGGGGCAGATAATCAGGATCGTGTAACCCTGCCTCCTCAATTCAGGAGAATTCCTTCCCACCCCCCCACGTGCGTGACGATTAGTATCACCCCCTTCGCGGTTGCAGGCAAGGCGTCGCCATCGCCCTGCTGTCTGCGTGCGACAAATACGTGCGCGAAAACACGGAGATGCGGAGGATCCAGTTGCACGTGCGCCTGGACGCCACCGCGGCCAAAGCCCTGTACGCCAAGTGGGGTTACAAGACGCAGGCGGAGGATGGCTTCATGGTCAAGCTGCGAGGCGACTCCCCGCGAGCGCTCATGTACAAGGACCTCTAACGCACGTGAGCGCCCGGCACAGGCTCATTCCGCGCGCCTGATTATAAGCCGCGCCGTGTAGAGGGGTTTTTGACCATACAAGAGCTACGCCGCCTAGAAAACGCATTGCGCTGGACCGGGAGCATTCCAACATTAGTACTACACACGCCTAGTGCCATGGCTCCCAGACATGGATTGCCGGCATTTTGATATGTACTTCATCAGCGAATAGCTCGCCGTTCTCTTGTATAGATTTGAGTCATGTAGCACAGGTCGAGGTCTTAACATCGTGCGGCCACCTGTAACCCTTGTATCCCCCTTCATGTTGCCAAACAGGGACGAAGTTTGCTGCATTTATAGTCGCTACATTTTCCGGGGAAGCACTGTCGGCTATAGCTGTCTGACTTCCCGCAAAGGGTGGGAGGCTAGGCCCGGTGCTGCCCGATACGGCAAAATAAACACCTCCATGCACCCATAAGCAATCCGCCAGCATCACTCTGTCTATTAATTAGCACGCATGCAATTAACCTGTCAGAGATAGAAGGCCATACAGGTAGATGTTGGGGACGGGGCTGTGGAATGGGGATGGAGGGGGGGGGGGGGGGGGGGGGGGCGTATCACCGTACGTAGCTCGCCCTTGGCCGGTTCATCATCCTTCGCAATTTGGCATACATCCTTACTTCCGCCGCCGGGCGTTCCGTGTGTCTTGTCCTTTCACGATCTCATCACAGCACCCAAATCATTGGCCGCATCAATAAGTCCATGCATAAAATCCCAATAGTAATTCACAATTAAAGTCGTCAAATTGATTGATTATCCAGCGAAGCGTCGATTTTTCGGCGGTGAACTTTATTGCCATACGGGTACCCGTATGGTGGCAGCGGTATCGGGCCTATATAGGTGGCATGACTAAAGCGCTGTATCTACTGGGCATGTACCACTAAGTACTATAATCCGCCCACCCGCCCGCCCCATCCGCCCCCCCCGGGATGTACTGGTACTGGTGTCTCCTACTCGCTGCTGGTAATGGGAAAAAAAACCTGGTACCCGGGGTAGCGACTACTTCAAGCGCTGGCATGCAAACGCTCGGCTGCTGGTACTTCAAAGCCGCTGGCAATGCCAATTCATGGAACTGTATGCCAGTGATATAGAACCCGTTCTTTTAAATTTTTCTGAAAAATCAACGCATCGCTGATTCAACTGTCAAGTTATTTCATATAACTATATAATTATTCTTGTACAGCATGTCAGATAACTGCAATTATATATATGCTAACAATATGTCGTGGTCAATAATCTATGCATAGAATATTATCGACGACGGCGTATCATTAACATATGTATATGTAGATATATATGTATCATACATACGATGTATCATTTATGCATATACATATATATGTATCTACATACATATATAATTCCATATGTATATATTTATCGTTTATTATATTTGACAATTTCTACGTACCACAGAATTGGCATCATCTACTGCATGGCGAATGTCGGCGCATACCAATTATTCGAAGTAGACCGAATTATAGGGATTTAAATAAGATATACCGCCGCGCATTGGAGGCAGCGACCACTCACCCTTAATATTAAAACAATAATACGTTTTTGTACGAGTAATAATAATCCTTTTATATAAGTACTATTATTTTGGTGATTTCCGATATCGCCTTCTGCTGCTAGCTCATGTAATTATATATAAGTACTACGCGTGACGAATAGATATGGTACGAAAAGGTAAAGTACACCGCAGTGCCTAGGGCCACTGCTGCGGAACCGATCGGTTTGAGCACACCTGGGCGACGTGCAACACATGACAGAGCCTGGGCAGCAGGGGCCCCTTCGAAACATCTTGGATTGGACAATCATGTCGGAGCAGTACACGGGTATGGTCTTTCGGACAGTGGATCGTGAGGTGAGCAAGGGGGTGCGCCGCCACACGGTGCGCGCTTTTGCGTGCTTTGCAGGGGCAGGGGCACCCTCTACATCGCGAGGCAATTGGTCCATCACCCGAGCTCATCAGGAGGCCTTGCTCGCTGGGGATTTCATAGGGGTGCTGAGCTTGCTTGCAGTTCCAGAGCGTGCACGTTGATGACTCATCAGGCGGTATCGTAGACTCGTCCGTCATCCCGTTGCGAAAGTTGCACAGCGCGGCCATGGACTCGCCCTCGGGTGCCACGGGTGGCCCGGACTCCGGGAGCCGGGCGCGCAACACGGGATGTGGTCCGCTTATAAGTGGCTTATTCGTGTTGATCTTCTAGCAGTCGCTAGTTACAGTCCCCCTCGTAAGTCTTGACATGAACGTATCTGTCCATATCGCCACGTCAGCGCCGGCGGCGCCGACCGCCGAGTGGTACAGTGGCGCATTTTTATGATATAATAATTACCTTAGAATATTCATCAACGGCTTCAGATGTGATAGGTGGCGGAGGGGGGGGGGGGGGGGGCTGCTTGTTACGCTCGTGATTCCGCTTTGTGCAAGTTCGAACCCTTATTGGCATGCCGGGCCCCTCGGTGGAAATAATACCGAGGGGGGTAGGGGGGTAGGGGGGCCCGATGAAAATATTATTAGGTTCTCCTACAAACCCTAGTACAGCGGCTTACCGCGCGACCCGCATCCCGATAAAAAGGCGATGTACTTGCCCCGCGCGGGCGGATTTTCCCCGCTTAGGGGCCCGCTAGGCGCAACCCAATAGCAAAACATGGGAGCGTATTGATGGCCAGCCCTACCACATACCCTGGACGATTCCCCAGCGGGTGACCATATGGACCCACCCGCTGACTCAGGGGCTGCACCCCTGCGCAGTATGGGCTGAAGCCCGGCTCTATCAAGGGCGCATTGAATGCGGACAGCAACTGTAGGTGGGCTGGCTTTGGAGCAAGCCTTTATCGCAGTACATGCCGTTTTGAGGGAACTGCTCACTTGCTTGCATGCCGACGGTGGGAAGAACGCGCCTTTGTGAATGTGCTCTACGATGGTAGAGCTTACTCTTGGCGTGCATCCGTACAGATAGAACGCATATACGTGCGATATAAAAATTCGTGCCCTCGTGACGTTGGGTTATCAAATTCATTACTAACCATGAACAATGACACGCACACGTGTGGCTTTTACAACGAGAGCCAAATTAACGCCACTTAGGGCTCCCCCACGCATGATGTCGTGTTCACGTATGACACATGGAAGGGCGCGGCCGGAAACGAAGGTGAGGGGTCATAATGGGCCAATCTACACTTGATGCTTGACAAGGGGGGCAAGACTTTTGTGGGCAGGTGTACACTGCTTTTTGTGGTCGATTTGTTACCAGCAGCAGTACCTACGGGTAGCAGCAAAAGCGATTTCGTAATATTCACACGAGTAGCCTTCGTCTGCGCAGCGTCGTCGCGCGATTGCTTTCGTCGTCGCTAAGACAGGTAGAGTATCCCCATATTGGGAAAGCCTTCTCGTCTCGCGTCTGTTGACGTAACCCCGTAGGCCTACTCAGCACCAAATACCTGCCAGCCAGCCAACATCAGGGAGTGGAGTGCCTTGCCCTAGGATCTCGGTGGTCTGGGTGGCGGTTACGATGGCCGAGGAACCCCCCGCGAAGAGGCGGCAGATGGGCGGACGAGCCGCCGTCGACACCGCGCGGATGGTGGTGGCGACCTACCAATCTCTCCCCAAAACCGGCAAGCCGCAGCCGAACGAACACACCGTTTTGGCGGGCTTTGTGCTTGAGGTGCCGAGCAGCGATGGGAAGGATCCTAAGTGCGTCGCGCTTGGTACCGGGACGAAGTGCGTCGCGGGGGACAAGCGCTCGCCGGCGGGAGACCTCATCAACGACTCGCACGCGGTGAGAGCCTCCGGGGCGCTTTTGCCCGGGGCAGGAGCACTACGAACCATCTCATCATCTGCATGCTCTATTTCCCTTGATATCTGAATGCTGCCCGCCGTGCCTGGCATGTAGGAGGTTGTCGCGCGCCGTGCCCTGCAGCGCTGGCTGTATGCTGAGGCGAACGCCGCCCTTCTGGCCGGCGCAGCCGGAGCCGATGCCGCAGCGGGCGCCCTGTTCCAACCGGCGGTTCCGAGCCCCGAAGCCGCAGCCGGGTATCTGCAACTGGTTCAGCGTCCGGGCACGCGGGTCCACATGTACGTCAGCGCACCTCCGTGCGGGGATGCGGCGGTATTCTGCACGCCGAGGGCGGACGATGGCCTACTGGGACCAGCGGAAGCGCGAGACGAACCAGCCGCCGGCGCTGTGCACCGCACTGGCTCCAAGCCCCTGGCATGCGACGGGAAAATTCCCCAGGCCGGTGAAGTGGAAGCGCCCGGCTTGCAGACGGTGAGCTGTATCAGGCGGAAACCAGGTGCGCCGCGACATCGCAGCGGGAGGGACGGGGAAGAGAATTAGCGGCTAAGGCACCGACACCGAGACATAGGGAAGGAGGGACGGTGAGGAGCTGCCCCACTCGGAACATTTGTTGGGCACAGGGCATCACCATGCCTCAATCGGGGACACAGCTGAGCCCGATTCGGTGATATGGTGCGCAATTATTGCTTCGACTGCTGACCTGATGGTGCCGCCTGACACAGGCCGGGGCGCCGCGACGCTATCCATGAGCTGCAGCGACAAGCTGGCCAAGTGGAGCCTCTTAGGGCTGCAGGCAATGCGCTGCCCAGCCACCCTTGGGACTTGCCTACTCACCGGAGCGGCCTGGACATTTATGGTGTGCAGTTGGGGGGGGGGGGGGGGGGGGGGGGGGCTCCTAGCCTAAGACCTAAGCACAAAATCGCTGTGTGTAGGGCGCCATCCTGGCCGGCTTCCTCGCAAAGCCAATCGCGCTTGCCTCCATCACAGTGGCGCTCCCACCTCCGAGCGCACAAGCAGGTCCGCTCCAGCACGTACGGGAACACGCCCGCCGGCAGCAGCCGGGGCTGCGTGAGCCCAACCTCACATCCGGCAACAGCATTCCCCGGGTCGAAATGCCCGTGCCGCACACTTGATGCCGAGTCGTGCTCGCCTCCGCCGCGCTGCAGGGGAAGCAGCCGGACGCGCCATGGAAGCGGCCCTGCGGCGCGCCGTCATTGAGCGGGGCCGGTGCTACCAATCCAGGCTACCAGACAGATTCAAGCTGCCGGCACCGGAAGTCGATGTTGTTCCGCCGCCGGACAGCACTCTCGGCATCACTCTGGGCAATGCTGGGACGGTGCCGTCAGGTGCTCTCACGGCCAATGTGCACCCCTCTTGGCTAGTTCCAATGACCCTGCCCGCTTTTCGAGTGTACGGCAAGGAGGCGGGAAACATATTTATGTCGCATGGCGCGCCTCTACACCGGATGCCGGGATGTCATTGGTCGGGAGCATGCCAACCAACATGACAAATGCCATAAGCGCATTTTTTGCATGAGTTGGTGCCTGAGAAAAGCTCTCATGAGGCAGTCGTCGATTTGTAGAGTCATGCGGACCCCCGCCATGCGCGTGCAATGGGACATCACTGCGGAAGGAAGCATCATTATTCGTGCCAGCAAGCCGACCCTCCATGCACTTGCGCATTCCATTCAGGTGTGTCCATCAACTGGAGCAGTGGATCCTCCGTATGCTCGAGCTGCATGCCGCCGGGGTCACACGGCTCCCGGCTTGCATCGCCCATCCACGAAGTCACCCTCGCAGCGAGCGGCCGCAAGGCCGGAGCCTCCCAGAAGGCCACGTCCTTGAAGACGCGGTCCACGCTCTGCAAGGCCCTCATGCTGGCGCGGGCGAGCGAGCTGCTGGCGAGCTGGGGGACGCCTGCTCCGGCCGCGCGTATCGGCGAGCTGGGGGACAGCCCGACGTACCGGCGGATGAAGGAGGTCTTTGGATCCGGTGCGTCTCCACGGTGCATGCAGCTGTGCACCCGTACTGTAACATCTTAGCATGTACACATATGAGGGATGCTGTGGTGATCGCTACACTATGTCTGTCGCTGCGGCCGTGGTTACGTCCGTCCTCGTCCGTCAACATTGAGGAGTTTACGGAGTGGACAATGTTGCTCCCTGTGATGCCATGCAGACTATCGCCAGGCGTGGCGGGACGTCTTGCGGCCGCCCTCCATATTCGCCGCTTGGCTCACAAAGCCGCAGGATCTCGAGGAGTTTGTGCTCCCTTCTGCTGGCGATTGAAAGGGGCAACACCTATGTACGGTGCCAACGCACCTATCAGAGCCCTTACCATATGCCCAAAGGTCAGATTGCGTGTTACCTACAGCGATACTCGCTATGGTGTCGCTGTTTATTCGTCTCTATTCAGCCTCGGACAGGTTGTGCGCAGATTCTAGTTCGGGCGGTTCTTATCACCGCATCAACACCCGCACCGACGCGACACGGGCTTCGATTGCGTGCGACTTGCCGCACTTGCGATCAGCGTCTCAGGCGCAGCGCATCGACGCTTGGCGACGACCATCATGAGGGGCAAGCATGCGATTTGCCAGCATGCGCCGGCACCTCAGCCGAAAACATGCAAACTTACCCTTCTCCATCGCTCGGGCCGAGTTGCTCATATGGCAGCCGGGGAGCTCTTCCTTCCCGCCGCCCGCCGCCCGTGCCTCTTGGGTCCCTATGGGCACCTGTAAGAACTCGTGATACTAAGGTGAGATTACCACCGCGCGTGACAGGAAGGACTGTTCGCTATGTGTATGCTACGGGTGCCTACGCGGTAATATGTACACTGTGAATAAGAACCCGCCCTGGCTGCCAGCGGGCCAAAAGTAGACAAAACTGAAGCAGAACTATATATGCCAGCCAGGGTTGGGCATAAACTGCCGCTGGGGGTACTTATGACAACTAAGTTCTGACATCAGGCGTAAGTTAGTTATATTGGGCATACTCACATGTGCATGAGTATCAGGCATGACATTAGGACTTACGGCATAATCACAAGTGTTAATAGCATAGTATATGACAGCATAGCGCTGTCGTGTGCTGACAGATTGGAGTACTTGCTATACTATATGATCTATGTAGTTTCATCTCCATTTCACCTGTGGTGCGCAGCAGGGGCATCCTGTTCGCAGCGTCCACATCACCGTGTCGGCATCCGCACGAAAGTACGCCAAACACCCCGCCCGCCAGCCGGACGTGTCGCGGATACTCACCTCATTCAGGCCTGGTTCTGCAACTCGTCTATGCCGCCATCCATGCCAACGCCAATGCGGAGAAGTTACGGAGCGGGATTGGATCATCCCTGCGTGTATGACCTGCGCTGTACTTTGGGGGCCACACAGGTCGTCGTTGGATGCTATTGAGGGAATGTGGAACCGAGGTCGTCTGCAACTCTGTGTGCGGCAGAGCACATGGGGGCAAAGATCCCGCCTGACGAGAATAATTTTACTTACAAGCGGTGCTACGGCAGTCGCCCACACGCAGCGGCGGCGCACGCGCTACTATGTACTTGCCAACGAAAAAATCTAATCACATTCTGGCGCATTGATACAAATGCTCAGCTGGCTTGCAGACATCACCACGCCTGCGGCCTTAGCGTTTCTTCCCGCTGTAGCTGCCCCATCTGCTCATGGAGGAGCTGCCATACTGGCTGTTGGATGGGGTGCTCCAAGCGGCTGGACACGCCTGGTGACGCAAAGGTGCTGCCGCTGGAACCCCATGAGTTGGATGTGCGCAGGTTGGCGGATCCCTCCGCAAAGCCGATGTTGGGGCAGCCGGAGTAGGTCCAGCTCTGGCTGCTGCTGCCCTTGGCGCAGCAGCACTGGATGCAGTCCGACACCATCGCCGCCGAGTTGTACGTCATGCATATGTTGCAGCCAGTGGTTGCTCCATCCGGGTTCCACACGCTGCCTTGGCGCGAACAGGCGTCGCTCGCCGACTTCCAGAGGTCGTCGCTCCCGCTGCTCACAGGGGTTGACGGGCGCAGAGACGGGAAACGGGACGGCGGGTCGGCAGGTGGGCTGCTCGGGGGACGGCTTGGAGGACTCGCGGGCGAGGAGCCGATGATGCCCCGCACCCAAGCAGTGTAAGGGTTGATGTAGGTGTAGACGGAGGGGATCCCGGGCTGGCCGCAGCCGCCGACCTTGCCGAAGGAGGTGATGCCTGCAAGCACCGGCGTGCGTCCAGGTAGCAGGAGCGGGCCACCCGAGTCGCCGACGCACGAATCCCGCCCTCGGCCGCCCGCGCACACCATCGAGGAGGATATCCTCGGCCCGTACAGCTCCGACGAGCTGCACCTCTCGCGGCTGAATACCTCCACGTCCGCTTGCATCAGGTCGTCCGCCAGAGTGCCCGACTCCGTCTCGCCCCAACCCACGATCTCCAGCCTCGTACCGTCGGAGAGCTGCACAGAACTGCACCGACAGTCGTGGCAGAAACCCCCTCGATCAGTAGCCGTTCCGACACCAGAGCTTGCTGTGTGCAGGGGGCGCCGCGACGTAACAGTGCGGGCGACAATTGCGGCACTTGAATCAATAAAACTGAACAGGTCGGGGAAGCGGTGTGCCTACTCGGTCGGGAGCTCCAAGACATCCATCGAGGACCTCCGATCCAGCTCGAGTAGCGCGATGTCGAACCCATCGCCGACGTTTCCATTCCAGTTCGGGTGAGAGATGGCGCGAACGACGCTGCGCACCTCCACCTCGCTGTTGCTCTGCCGGGACTCGGACCGCTGGCGGCGGCCCAGGTGCACTTCCGGCTCCCTGTCTCCCAGGTCCAAGCAGTGCGCCGCCGTCACCACGAACGTGGGGGCCACCAGGGCGCCTGCGCAGAAGTGTCGACCTAAAACATGGGCGGCAATCGGGGCAGCACGGTATGAGGTCGCGATCGTGAGTCCGCGGAAAGGCGGGTGGGGCACACTCGCTCTGCTGTGCTGCTGCTTATGGTCGCGAGCCCACTATGACGCAGCTGACTCGCCCCATCACAAGACGCACCGTTCCAGGATTTCCGCAACGAAGCCATGAAAGTCTTTTGCCCGCGCGGCACGGGCTGCCCATTCGAGATGAAGGGGACGATTTCCTGTAGAATTTTCCGCCCGGCGAGACTTGGTCGTGCTTGGGACCCGGTCGTAGTCGCGGGAGTCGCCACGGCCGCGGCGGCGCTCAGCTGCAGGAGGAGGAGCAGGACTCGGGGCCGCATCATCCTGACCATCCTGGTGACCGAGTATCCACGGCGACCGAAGGGCGGAGCGTGTGCGCCGGTTATATGATGCTGTTGACCTGAACGGGTGGTTTTACTCTATTATGCATGTGCCTGCCCCACCCGCCCGTAGTGTTCGCTTGCTTCCCCTCGATTGGGTCCACCATGTGGGAGGGGCGCGGTGCGACTGCCAGCTGGTGCGACACGGCGCTGCGCAGTGTCCGGGTGAACCGTCGCGCGCTCCACCGCTCCAGCAGCACATGTACGGTACCGTTAGCGACGACTGGTAATAAGCATCCTTAACAGCTTGAATAATAATCCATAGCAGCTCAATCCTTAATTACGGGCGGTAGCCTCATCGTCTATCTGCTCACTGCAGATCCTCGCCATAGCCATGGTAGGTACCTGTAGGATCCTGAAACACCCGCAGTCTTAGCAGTTAAATATAATATACAGCGGTTTCCCTGTGTATGTCAGGATTATTTATATCGTCGTCTGCAGTACTACATATAATGTGTTCGATTTAAATATCTGAATTTACGACCAGTCGCTACCTACTACCTCAGCAGTATTCTAATTCTACCCGTAATCCTACTTAATACAGTGTAGTAATAGATAATACAACTCATCAACACGACCGCGCTGCGTCGTCCACTTGTCGCCGTCGCAGGCAGTCCAAGAGACGAAATTCTCGCCAAGTTGTGTGTGATAAATTCGCAGTTTCCGCGATACTTGCGTAATTTGTATCCGTGTTTACGAAATGCCATCGTGAACATATAGATAGTAGACCAGTAGTCCCAGGCCAGGAAAGTTGATGTTCTAGAGGTCGTAGAGCAGCGTAGGGGACTCCTAAGAGCTCCGTTTTGCTACTCTGGGAGGCGCGCGCGTGGTCAAAAAAACACCTAGCTTACGCATTAGTGAATGTGCATGGCAAACTGCGGATACATAGCAGCCAACTAATCCTTACATTGGTTCAATTAATACAATGCGTGTACACATCTCAACTCAGCGGAATGGCACCAAGCTGTCACCAGGACGAGCCGTTGCATCTTGGAGCGTGTCTGCCTTATCCGAGATGCTTGCGCATATGCGCATTCCCTCGAAGCGCTTTGTGACTGCGGTATAGCTTGATGTGCGACGGTTGGACACATTGGTTTCGGAGCTTTACGGTTTGTGGGGCCACCCGCGGAATTAACATCACCAAATAAAGCCACCAATCATTCCTCCGGACGAGGTGCGGCATGTTAGAGCGTTTTTGCCTCGTCCAATACATTTTGCCCCATGTGCACGGCGGCCCATCGAGGCGCGTTGCAATGGCTCCGATGTAGCCCGGGCCGGGTGATTCGGGCGACCTCATTGGTGTGCGTGGTCGCTACACGGCTCATGGAGCCATCCCCACGGAGCGGCACCAAGCATTCGTTCATGCAAGGTGCGGTATGTTGGAGCGTGTAAGCCTCATGCAATACAATCTCCCCTAATGTGCGCGGGCCATCGAGGTGCGTTGCCATGGCTCCGATATAGCCCGTGCTGTGTTATTCGGGCCACTAGTATTTGTACGGGCGCTGTACGATTTACGGCGCCACCCCGCCGCGGCGGGTCTCAACGCATTCATTCGGGTGACGTGCGGCACTTTGGAGCCTGCTTGCCTTGTCCACTGGACGATTCTCCATGCGGGCACCCCCTCGAAGCGCTTTGTGACGGCTCCGGTAGAGCCCGTGCCACGATTAGACACATTGGTTTCGGAGCCATGCGGTTTATGAGCGCCCACGCGCGGAACGGCACCAAGCATTGATCCGGACGAGGTGCGGCATGAAGGAGCTTGTTTGCCTCGTCCAGCAATACATGCTTCTCCATGTGCGCGGCACATCGAGGCTCATTGCGATGGCTCCCATAGAGCATGCGTTGGGTGATTTGGGCGATCTTATTTGGTGTGGGCGCTATATGGTTCATCGGGGCACCCCCTCGGAACGGCACCAAGCACTCATTCGGGCGCGGTACGGTATGTTGGAGCGGCACCCCCCGGCCAGGCAGCGGCCCACTAGGAACAGAGAATCACGGGTGCGGTAGACATAGCGGCACCACGCACCCATGCCTCCACGTGGTGGGCACTAGAAACCCCCTAGACCCGTGATGCCCGGCCACGTGCGGCAGGAGGCTGAGTGGAGTGGCCGGTTGTGGCGGGTCCTCGGATCATGCGACAATCGGTAGCACCCATCGGGGAGCGCTATTGGGGGCGTTTCGAATAATACTCGTAGTCCCGGTAGCGCATGTTGGCGCCGTCAGACAACATCCATTTACGGGGGGCTGCTAGAAGTAATTCTTGTACGACCTTGGACTTGCTTGCGTTGGCCTCTCCGAGATGGGTGGGGAGGGGGGTTGTACGACTTGGACGGATGCAGCCTACTTTAGAGGGTTGTTCGAAATAAAAATCGTGTTCTCGTACCTCGGTATAACTACCCGCGACCGACCGCATAAGATCTGGCGTACCGCACCCCGCCACCCGTGTTCCACCTCTGAATCCGAGCGTCATGGCTTAGTACAACAGAGTCTTCGGCGGCGCCCTGCGGCCAAACCGTGCGAAACACCCGGGAAAACCTCAGCCGCCCCGTGAGAACAGGCGGGTGCGGCGAGCGGCGAGGAGACGGGAGCCCAACATCTAACGGCGGGGTGGGCGCTCGGGGGCGGAGAGGCCAGGCCTGGCGGCGACTAAGGGGCCAAGAGACTAGAGCCGGAATGCCATGAGGGAGTCGCCACCAGGCAGCGGGAGGAGTCGGCGGTCAGACATGCCGGTATGGTGCTAGAGAGGCGGCTACAGCGACGAGGCGCGGCGGCGAGCGGCGCGCATGCGAGCATGACCGGCCTGCCGTCCACAGACCGACAACACGCAGACCAAGGTGCCCGCCTTTCCCTCTTTAGTCCCCCTTGGGATCCTGCGGCAAAAGCTCAGGCAGGTGAGATGGAGGCGGCATCGGCGGACTGCGGCCGAGGCCGGCGGACTGCAACAACCGACGCGGTGGGGCGAAAAGCGCCGCGACCCGCGAGATATTTCAGCGATGGCGGCAGGTGGAGCCAAGACGCAGCATGGCGACCGTAAACTGCGCGGCACCAGTGCATTATTGATGTCCAGGAAAGTCTTAGTGGGGTGTGTCGACTACTGCATTAGTGGTCCTCGCGTATTGCCAATCAGTAGCGGTAGTCGCTCGTACTAGCGACCGCCCATGGTTATCCTGAAAATAACATAGATACTGCTCCCGTGATGGAGAGAACCGGGGCTTGGAAACGAAAGAGAATGGCACGAAGCTTGAGCTGTAATTACATTATGTGTTCCTCACTACCATGGTGAAAGATGGCAAGCCGTAAGAACAAGTCATTCTGAGCGGTGGAGAGCAGCATGCTAGAACGTTGTAATAAATAATAATTACGTTGGAGCGTGTTAGCCTCATCCCAATATATGCTTCCCCATGTGCGCGGCC
Organism: Tetraselmis striata; assembly: GCA_006384855.1. Classification (NCBI taxonomy): domain Eukaryota; kingdom Viridiplantae; phylum Chlorophyta; class Chlorodendrophyceae; order Chlorodendrales; family Chlorodendraceae; genus Tetraselmis; species Tetraselmis striata. Next base: position 69,402 of record VCJN01000842.1, read on the forward strand.
CATCGAGACGTGTTGCGAAGGCTCCGATATAGCCCGCGCCTGATGGTTCGGGCAACCTTATTGGTATGGGCACTGTACGGTTCACATCGCCTCTCCCGCCGCACGGTACCAATGACGCATCTCGACGAGGCCTAGCATGTCGGAGCGTGTTAGTCTTAACCGAGCAATGCATGATTCCCCGGGTTTTTTAAGGTTTGTGCGCGGGCCAACAAAGCCCTTTGTGACGGCTCCCAAATAGCCCGTGCCGTTTTTCGGCCACCTAGGTCTCGGCGCTATACGGTATATGTGTCTACCTGTGGATCGGCAGAAAAAAAGCTCTCATGCTGACTAGGTGCCGACTATTGAAGCATTTTCTCTCATCAAATACATGCTTCCCCATGTGCGCGGCCCATTTGTGCGCTTTGTGACGCCTCCGATACAGCCCGTGCCGAGTTGTGCCTGCCGTATATACTGGAAAGATGGTGGCATATCTTATTTTGCGGTCGTCATGGATGGCACAGTCGTCATATAGCGCCACTGGCCGCGCGGGCAGGATGCGTCTTGAATGCGCGTGTTTGCGTCCACATGTATATGCATCCACGTGTGTGTGGCAACCTTGAGGACAGCGTGAGGCGTTCGGTATTGTTCCTTCCATCGTAGTGGGCATTTTCATAAATAGCGTGCGCGTTGTTGCCCCAATATCACATACGGCGCCTGCTCACCGCGCCGTAAGGACCTTGGAGCGCACGAAGACGCGTGCTTCATGTGGATATGCGTGTTTGCGTCCACATTTGGATACATCCATGTGTGCGCGCCAAGCTCAAGTGATACAGTCTCTACCATTTGGAGACACAAAACACACGTGATGATCTGCAGTGGCAGTGCACAGACAAGAGACTGCGCTGATTTTCAGATTACAAAAAATGCTACAAGTCACAACACTTACCAAACGGCAGCATTATATCGCACATATACTCGTACACATGAGTTCAGATAGCGTTGTATTTTAAAGTACGACTTGTGTTTGATCTCAAATAATGATTTGAGTGCCCCGCTACCGTCTCTATTTCTACTCTAGCTTTCATCGTAAGGCCACAATTGCATGCAATACCCGTACCCACGTGACTTCTCTGCTGCTGATATTGCTTGTCGTCGCCACGCGCACGCATGTGATGATGACACTCGCGCATGAGCGAAACTTGTATATCGGGCCAATCGCGCCTCACCGTGCTACCCGTCGCGCGTCAAAACGGAGAGGCGGATTGGCGTTCGCGACTGAACCTTCACCCCACGGTCCGACCGCACTGCCTGCTGCTAGGCCCTCCATTTTGTCAACAATCGGACAGGGAGAAGATAGTCGCTGGGTGTCTGGGGAGCGTTGACCGGGGTTGGAGGGTCGTCGGGTGACCGAGGTAGAATCAGCGGATTAGGCCGATCTGAGCCGCATTTTCACGGTGCCGGCGCCAAGCCGCCAACATCGGCCACTGTGAAGCCACTCTTTTCCGGCGTTTTCTGGGGTCGATGGTCGATGGTCGAACCTCTAGGGTGTGATGTACCATGGCGCACCGACACATTAGCGGCAAGGCAACCACTAAGGGCGCCATATCATTTATACGCGGACGACGCTGTTGGTATCACATGCTCGTTCGATAACCGCCTGCATGCCATGTTCACCCACTTCTCGCAATGGGCGGAGGACCATTTTATGGGGTTTGGGGTACTTAAGTGTGGGGTGATGGCATTGGGCCGATATTCCGACGAGACCGCGCTACGCGAACAAGCTGCCCGATGGCAGCTGGGGGGGGGGGGGGGGGGGGGGTACCGGTGGTAATAAATGAATATAGGTATTTGGGTATACGGTCATTTACTCGGATTTAGGTATGCGACACATAGTAGACCCGGGCTGTATATTATGTAGTATAGGCATGCGCTGGGCAGGAGGGTTTTTGGAGCCCTCCAGAAACCCTTGGGGAAACAGGGGGTTCTCGAGGACGGGGGAGCGCCGGGGGAGAGGGTGGGGGGGGGGGGAGGCGCGGGGGGGCGAGAGTGAGTATATTATGTAGGAACGTCCACGAGAGGACCCGCGCCGGGGGCGGGCGCTGCTCATATTGTATTCTAAGCTGTATATATACGTAATTTCTATGTATATCCAATAATAATGTAATTAATCCTTAATAATGATATAATTTCTTTGGCGCCCAATAACGAACTCCGCTCGCGGGCCCCCGGCCCCCCAGAACCCCACCTCCCGGCGCCCCGTCACGCCCAGCCCCGGCCCAGGCAGCCATTGAAGGGCGTAATGAAACCGATACACACCCGAAGCCTTTTGGCCCCCTTGAACACCCCTCTGAACACTAATTTGAACCCCCTGGATCTGTAAACCTGGACTGCGCTTGGGGCCTACAGACCGAGCCTGCCGCCTGCAGACCCCTCCTGCAGTCCAGTTGCATTGTCCAAGAGTAGGTCGAGTACCTTTTCCGCTTTACTGACCCAGCGTCCCACCCCCCGGCGCAGTCCACTGCAGGTGGAGCAGGGGCGCGCTAGCATATGATGTTGAACACGCCAGCTGGGGGGGGGGGAGCAGCGCGATAAGCCGCGTACCGGGTACCACCGTAGCAGCAGTCGTGTCGCAGCCCAGGCCCCGCCAGGGCCAGCAGTGTCGCAGCTCGCCCACACAGCTATCTCTACGGGGCTACGAACATAGATACTATCATAACACGTTGCGCAACCCCCCCCCCCCCCCCCCCCCCCCTCTAGCATGCGAGTTGTCTAGACCGTCGCCACTCGATCGGCGCAGGCGCATGCCGGGCGATGGGGCGGTCGCCCTGGGCCCGACTGGAGGATATTCGCCACGATCCAGACACGAATCGGTGGCGTTGCCCCACTGCCCTCACGAGTTTCTCGCAGGGACAGGTCATGGATCATCTCAAGCTCAACAAGAATGGTAAGTTCAAGTGCAAGGGAGAAAAGCGCGCAAGGCCGAGGTGGCCAAGCGCAGTTCGTGGCGAGCTGGAGGGGGACGAGATTCGTCGCGCGTATTTGGCTGAAAACCCGAACTTATGCCTTAATCTGCATTTTGGGAGCCAGAATGGGCGAAACCTAAAGCGAAAATGCTTGTTTGAAGACCCGCTCCCCCCCCAACCCCGCCCCAGGCGGGGTTTTCGCCCCCGCCGCAGGCGGGGTTTCCTACATAATATACAACCCGGTAGTAGACGACGCGGGTTAAGAAAGGTAAACGGCTCCATTGCTGAGGGCGGCGCTCAATTGGTATAAGATTCGGTGGACGGGGACATAATTCATATTAATGTGCTTGTGTCTGTCTTTAAAAACCTGTGTATTGCCGGTTTTAACTTACGGGTGTGAAGTATGGGCATGGATAGAACTAGCGGCGCAAATAAATTACAAACCGTACTCAACCAGTGCTTGCGGTGCCTCATTGGGGTGGGTAAAAACTCCCGTGGGGTGGCCACTGCACCGATGATGCGGAATTGGATATTGCGCCCATATAGTCGCTATAGGCTACGGCCGCTTGCGGCACGGGCTCGGGCGTTCCTTAAAGCATCCGACTTCAATACATGTATAACCCATTTAGTAGATCAGCCAAGTCGGGCGCGCCCTAACACGTGGACGTCGGGGACTGTGCGGTGGTTAGATCGACTAGCTATCTAGGGCGAACGTAGGGCTAGCTGGTGAGGGGGCGCCACTTCCCCTTGAGTGGAGGTCAATAGCCGCGCGTGATGCCGCTAAACTAGTAAAGGCATTGGGGTGGGCGCGCGTTACGAATCGTCGGCATCGTTTACACGCACTAACACCTGGGGTATATATGTCCATGCGTCTTGTGCGTCAAACCCGTTGCCACAGTGCGGTGTGGGTGTCCCCGGGGGTTGTGGCCGAGCTGCACATCATTATGATACAATTACGCACCCGAGTATTTCCCACTACCCGCCGATTGGCCCGGATTCATGCCATGCCTAAGCGGTTCCTTGAACACTACCCTGCATATG
>VCJN01000843.1:0-15198 GCA_006384855.1 Tetraselmis striata
AGGCTCACCCTCGGCGAGCTACCTTCCTTGAACTCCCCTATCGACTACTACTAAACTAAAGGCCTCCGGAAGGTCGCCAAGGTTTTGTCACACACGCGCAAGTGGCGCGCTTTTTTCGACATGTACAAAACCGCCACACTGCCCGAGCGCATACGTCTTCTTTCCCAGTATGGCCACGGGAGCGTCGCATACCCAACCTCCGACACTCCCGCAGCCTACGCTGCGGAACCCAAAATTGAAATTTAAATTGAAATAGATTACAGATGCTTCTGCGGCATCCACTCGCCCAGACTGAGTTGTTTTGAGGACATGCTATCTGTAACCGCAGTGGGGAACACGAAGTGTTATCACATCTCGAGCTATTGGCCATCCTCCTATGTTTCCTAGCCCCTCTCCGTCCAACGGGCTACAGATAAGACAACAGCGCCCCTCCGTCGTCCCTACCTAAATCAGATCCATCCCATCTAGAGCTCAGCAGGCAAGCTAAGACAACCCTAGGCGTCCTGCCTGCTGCCACTCAGGTAGGTGTGATGGGGGAGGGGGCCGAGCCAACCGGAATAGATGTATGGTACTCAGTATTTATATACCGCTGAGTCGGCTAGGTTGGTGGGGTGGGGGCTACAATGCCCTCCATCTCTAATCTTTTTAGCACAGTATATTGCATGATGGCATGGTGATTTCGTCTGGTGCATGTACCAAGCCCGCGGGTCGGGCGATACCCTGTCTATTACAAGCGGGGGATACGTGCGGATAGTTTCGAAAATGTGCAACTACTCCGGGCGTATCGGCTAAAAACGTCCATAGTTATTTGGTCGGGGCGCTGATAGTCGCGGGCGTGCGTCCGGCTTGGGTTTGGGCGCCTTGTCGGCTGAGATTATCGGCAGACGGTCCACCGCCGGTTGTTGCAGGGGAATCGTCCGGCAATGGGGGGCGACGGAGGCTGTGGGCCTCGGCCGCGAGCACGGCCAGTCGGGGCACCTCGGCTGGTGTGCTAACTGTGGAGGTATGCTCGAGGGGGGCGGTGGCCTCCGAGGCCTCCCCAGTCGCGGTGGGGGCGTGGGCTGCGGCCGCGGCGGAGCCGGCTCGGGTTGCGGGGCTGTATCGACGCTTGTCGTTGGTAAGTTGGTTGGTCGACGTTTGATGGCGGGTCGTCATAGTCCATCTCCGTGTCTTGAGGGGCTGCCGCGGCCGGGGGTTGGGCCAATTGTAGCTGGCTAGTTGGTGGTGGGGGGAGCTCCCAAGGAAGATGGCCGTGGTGCATCGCTCGTCTGGTCGGCTATGGTCGGCGCCGGTTGGCGAATAATCGCCATCCTCTCGCGCCTATGTAGATGCATGCATGGTATTGGCTGCGGCGAGTTCCGTGTCGGACCCGGTGATAGTGGCGAGTCGAGCTCTGCTCGCCCCGCTTGCCGGATCGGCGGCAGATGGCATAGGGACGCGCTGAGTCAGCACCCGGACGTCGTGAGTTGATGTGTGTACCCCGAGCTTGATTGGGGCTGAGGGTGCGGATCGGGTTCAATAACATACATACGGCTGCGTAAGTCGTCCCCCGTCGCACGGCTGCGGGTCACAAGATCGCTGAATAGCATGGCGACTTGTGTGGCACCATCGGCATTGGAGGGGAGATCGAATGGGGGGTAGAGGGTCAGGAAGTTCAAAACGTGGAGGTGGCGGCGGGCAACATGCGGGAGCGAGTCGGGTGCATGCGACTTTTTTGCGGCAATATGGTTGTTCGGATCTTGGGGGCTCGGTTATGCCGCCGCGTGGCGCATTGAGAGTGACGCCGACCGCGGCCTCATGTCGCTCCTCGGGTCTGTTGATGTCCATGGTGGATGTAGTGAAGGTCTTCTGTGGAGCCTGATATTTACGCCTATGTGGACGTTGGCCGGCAGTTGGTATGGTGGTGGGTCGTCCGGTCGTCGGTCGGTCCACCGTTTGCAAGAGTACACTATCAGCACCAGTAGGCGCGCCGGCTCGCCCGGATTTAGTACATACGTTGTACTTCACCCGGTGTTACGGGACGGCGGGAAAGTGAGGAGGCGGAACCCGAACCGTACCGCGTCGCGCTGCGCAAATGTTGCGGCATGTCGCCGCCCTCGGCGACAGCCCGCTGGGGCATGAGGACTCGTGTCAATACTGCGACCTTACCCCCGGCGCCACTGACGAAGCACTTGAGTGGCACATTGTGCGCTGCCATCGCGCCGGCGCGTGGCACAAGGTACACGCGCGCATCGCCACTACCATGATGTCCTTCAGAGGCCGGGGCCCGCGCAACTCTGTTCAAACGGAGGTGCGTGGCCTCGGTTCCGCGGACGCGTCCCGCCCATGCGTCGGGGTGCAACTTGACTACACGGGGCCAAGGGTGCACCTTGTGCTAGACGCTGCTGTCACATGCGTCTTCCGCAACTCCATCGCGGCCCAAGTCGCGGTCCAGCACGGCTACGCTGCGCGCGTGCGTGAGCAAACCAAGTTCAGGGTTGACGCTTGTTAGTCCCGGTCTATGGCAAGGCGACACCGCTTCGTCCCGTGCGTCGTCGAGGAGGCAGGGCGGCCGTCCGGGCGAGCAATGCTCGCTCTGCTCAAGGAGCTCGCGGAGCGCGGCATCGCCGGCGGCCACCTAAAGCACCCCCCCCCCCCCCCCCCCCCCCCCGCCGTGGTGCGAGCTCCGGCCAGCCAGCTGCCATGGTTGCCCACTGAACGCGGCGGTGGACTGCGAAGATTTCTGTAGCACTGCACATTTTTCTCGCCGAATATCCACGTCGACACGCCGGAAGCCGTCCGTTCGGCTTCGGCGGAAGATTGTTAGGCCGGCCGGTCCTCAAATACCGGCCACCTCGTATGGGCTCCGGCGCTACGTGACTTCGCTTAATGTAGGTTTTTCTCTTCCCAGTACTTTCCGTGCATTCTCTAGACGCTCTCCCTGGAAGTCTGTAACCAACATCACAACAGTAGCTGATATGGGATATGTGCTGATGACGGTACTCGCGCATCACAGTAGGAGCCGCTCACTGAAGGGCGCATGTGCGAAACGCTTCCGCAGAATAATAAGGGCACGCTGCCACCGCATTTGCAAGACCCCGGCGGAAGGTGGCCACCACAGCGAATCTTGTGTGGAGGCCTGCCTCGGGGGTTGTGTGGTGCAACCGGTCCGAGCCGCCGGATAGAGGCATCACTCCCGCCCGCGTACTACGTAAAGAATCTCGCACTGCATGTTATTTCAGCACCGCCGTCGGGGGGCGCTCCGCGCCGCCCGGTGGAGCTGGCCAATCGTTAGTGCTGCCGTCGCCCGCACTGCCGTCCGTCGCTGCGTTCCAGGGCGTCGCAGCGCCCCCGGTTGTTGCCCCCACGCCGCTAGAGGTGGGTGCACTGGCCGGCCACCCCGGTAGCCGGGCCTCACGGGCTCGGTATCCGCCCCCCCGTTCCCCCCTACTCGCCCATCTCCAGCCGGCGACGGGGTGGGGTGGGGTGCGGTGGACCACCGCTCCGACGTGGACATGCCGGCGGAGATGTCCATGGAGACGGCGGTGCCTATTGACTTTCAAGAAGCGTGGGCGGAGGCACAACGCTGCGTGAATGAGCGGGTGGTGGCGGCGACGGAGGCCGATGACCCCGTGGTGTTGGATAGGGCGCTTAAGTGGAAGTACCTGCTGCCGCAATTGTTGCTTAGGGTCCCGAGCCGAGGCGGATGGCGGCGGCTACAAGCCTTGGCGTGGCGCTTCCGCGCTTTCGCGGAGAGGCGCATGACCGAACTCGTGCGCTCATGGGACGACGCGCGCACTGAGGCGTTCTACGCCGGATATGCCCGCCAGCGTCGGACGGACGCCGATCTCTTTGCGGCGCTGCTCGTGGGCACCGCAGACACCGTTGTGGCGTTGGTGGAGGACGGAGAGCTCTCCCGAGCGGCGGGCCGACTATCTTCTAAGGGTATGGGCAACTTGTCCGATCCTGCTATCCTCGCCCAGCTGCGCGGCAAGCACCCGTCCCGTAGCCACCCGATCCCAGACGCCGCGTATGACATTCCGGTGGACGAGGCCGCCCTGACGGTGGACATGCGCGTGCCGTACCAGCAACTCAAGCAGCACGTGGCGGCGGGGCCCTCAGGCATGCGCAACGAGTATCTCCGCTGCTTGGTGGGCGAATACGCCCCGGCGTCCGGGCCCGCGGCAGTCCGCGCCATGTCGGAGGTTGCCTCCATGTACCTCCAAGGTCGCCTGCCCGGGTGGTTCAACCGGCTCTTCGCCTCTGCTAGGTTCGTGGCACATGTCAAGAAGCTAGGCGAGGGGAGGGCCCCGGACGTGCGGCCTGTGGCAGTCGGGGAGGCGGAGCGGCGCGCAGCGGCGCGGGCAGTGGTGGACAACATGAAGGAGGCATACGTGTTCGTGCTCGCTCCATCTCAGCTTGGCGTTGGCATTCCCGCGGGCGACTCTGTGCTCATCCACGGCGTCCGGCTCATCGCCGAGAAGCTTGGCCCTCGTGCCGTCATCGTCCACACAGACCTTCGCAACGCTTACAACGAGGCATGGCGCCGCACCATCATCCAACGCCACATCGATTGCTCTCCGCTACACCCTGTCATCCCTGCGCTCCTAGCCTCCCTCTCCACGGATTCGTATCTGGCCGTGGACGACCGGTCCGCCCCTCTGCGGTCGGAGGACGGCGTGCAACAGGGCGCACCTTTGGCCACGACTTCCTTTTGCGTCGCGATTCACCCCGAGGTGCAGCAGTGTGATACCACGTTCGAGGTCAATGACGGGGCGGCGCGCTTCAACGCCGACGATGGATTTCTGGTGGGCCTTCCAGAGCACGTTTGGCCGGCTCTTCACGCTTTCCGCACGTCCATCAAGGCGTCCGTGGGGCTTGAGGTGCGCTTCGACAAGATGCAGGCGTACAGCGCTGACATGGAGGCCGCGAGGCGTGAGGCTCCGGCCGACATCGAGTGGCCCGAGCTAGATGGCCATCACGGCATCGCGGTCCTGAACGTGCCGCTCTGATCGCCAGAGTATGTGCAGGCGTACATGCGCGGCAAGGCGGAGGAGCTACGAGAGGAGGTGGACGCTAGCCTGAGCAAGCTTCTATCTGCCAAGCCCATCCGTCGGTACACCCACGCCTTGCATCACCACGCATGGGCCCTGCTCAAGCACTGCATGCAACACAAGGCGGGGTATTGGCTCCGCAATTGTCTTCCGTCCGAGGTGGAGGCCTTTGCGGAGGCGGTGGATGCCACCATCCTTGCGGCGGTCGAACGGGTGCTAGGGGTCTCTTTTGATCCCTCCACGTACGGCACCGACACCAATCCGGTGGTCACCGATTTCTTGGCGGAGCTTTTGAACGACCCCGACCCCATGGCAGCGGAGGTGGCTACCTTGAGCGAGGATGCAGTGGCCAGGGCGCGCAGCAGGCTTCACCTCCCCACTCGATTGAAGGGAGCTGGCATCCGCCGCATGGCTACCGTTCGTGATGCCGCCTTCGTCGGCTGCATGAATGCCATCCTCCCAAGGTCCCTGACTAGGAACTCCGGCACCAACAGCACCCCCACCCCTGGTTTCTTCGACCCACAGCTCGGGTCCGTACTTGGCCGAGGCAGCTTCAACGCAAATTCTTCTGCCCGCCAGTATGACCACTTCCTCAACGATGCTCATGGGTCGGACAGCTACGCCGCGGAGATGCGCGAGGCGTGGGGCCGCCTCCAAGCGGCTACTGCTGGCCATCTCGGCGACGCAGATGCACGCCAGATGGAGCGGGAAGTGGAGGCTGCGTCGGCCGTACGAGGTACTGTACCGATGTGCTGTTCAGCAGCACGGTCGAAAGCGGGTGTATTTATGTATTTATGAAATCAATTAATTACGGTACTCGTACCGTCGGTCCGTCGGTAGCAGAGACTGTAGTAGTCGTATAAAAGTACGCGCGCGCCAAAATACGAATACGAGTGCAGTACCAGTTCGCAAAAGGAGCTGACGGCATTTCTAGACCAGGCCAACAACTCTCGGCTTCGAAATGAGGTGTGCGCTCTCCCCGCCACATGTTGGGAACGGATCTTGTTCAACCAGCTCGACGCGGCGCCAGGCATGTGGACAGTGGCCATCCCCACCGCGCGGACAGCCATGACTCCGCATGAGCTGCGGGAGGTCGCTGCCGGGTACTTCTTTCTGCCTAGCCCGTGCTTGGCCCCGGTGGTTGGGTGCCAGATCATTCTGCTCTCGACAGAGCACAACCCCGTCATTGTTGATCTATACGGCGACGCGCTCATGAACCTCCCGGCGCATGGAGACGGCTCACTGGCGTGTACAGCACGACGCTATCGCAGATGCCTTCCGCGATCACTGTGTTCACGACCTAGGTATCGCAGTACGGCGGCAGGTGGATGACTTGTTCCAGCAGGCAGTGCCTCTCGGCAACACCGTACCCAGGGATGAGCTCAAGGACCTAGTGCCGGACGCAGAGCTCTCCCTTCCGGCGTTCAACGTCGTGACCGGGAGTTATGATCCCCGGAGCTTGAAGTCCACGCTGTTGGAGTTCAAGACTATGCGGTACGGGGCCACGGCTGGGGATCGGTTTGAGCGCTCCCTGTTGGGCGACATACAACGGGGGTTGGCTGCGCGGGATGCGGGGTGGCACAACACAGAGCCCGGACAGAAGGGTCCTCTTCGAGACATCATGGATATGTCGGAGTACACGGGCATGGTCCTCGGCACAGTGGGTGAGGTGAGCAAGGGGGTGCACCGCACAGTGCGTGGTATCGCATGCTTGGCTGCGGATCGGGGTGCCCTCTCATCGCCGGGCACTCGATGCATCACCCGGGCTCACCAGGAGGCCTTGCTCGCAAGAGATTTCCTCGGGGTCTTGAGCTTGGTGGCCGCTCGAGAGCGCGCGCGCTCGCTGCCTCGTCAGACGGCGCAGATTCGTTTGCCATCCCGTTGCTGAAGCTGCACAGCACGTCCGAGGATCACCCACACACACACGCGCTCGCGTGGCCCGGACTCTGAACCGTGCGCGCATCACTCATCCATCCCGCCTTATGCGGGATGCGGGCCGCTTTTAGGCGGCTTGCTGTGTTGATTTTCTAATTCTGGGGAACTGTCCTTTTTTGTAATTCACACCAGTACCCGCGGGGTACTGGTTTTCTAATTCTGGGGAACTGCCCTTTTTGCAACTCATACCAGTACCCACGGGTTTGAGGCATGAGAAGCCTGGGCATATATAAAAATATATCACATACAAATACTTACGACTTACCGGCTACCTGCCTACCTCTAGCTAATGCTCCTAGCACCGGGACCCGCCGGACATCGGCAGCAGTAGTAGCAGAGCTACCCGGTACTGCTCGCAGTGGCATCAGCGAATCGATACCGGAATGCCATGCCGCCGCGGACATGCTGCTGAACGCGCCTCCACCTAAACAATCGACATACAGCCTCCTTCGGCGCCGGGCTAGCTTTCATATGAATAGGCCGGGCCTGGGTGACCACGGAGCAATTCACACTGCCATTACACATAGTTCGGCTACCACCGGCCTGCGAGCCGAAGGAACAACGTGCTCTCCGCGACTTTTATATTTGGAGGAGCAGGGGATTAAAAAACCTAAAGTTCCTGCGAAGGGCGCGGCGATGGCGCCGCGTTGGCGGTCCGCGGGGCTGCAGGCCGCTCGAATCACCTGCGTGCTAGCGGTGGTCACGCTGTGTGTGCACCCTCTGCTCGCGCAGTCCGACTCTGCCGGCGATGACGACGGGAATTGCCCTGGCCTGGGCGCCACCGTCCCCACCAACCTCGCCTTCGTGCCCGACCTCAACTCGCGACCCGGCATCAACTTCGTGGCGCGCATGCCCAACGTAACGGCGCAGCAATTTGGCGACTCAGTATTCCTTGCGGCGCTGCACAGCGACGTCAAGGTGAGCGTGCGCGCTCGCACTTCGCATGTAATTTGCAGCTGGCAACGACGTCTGCTACTTGTCGCCCCGAAGCTGGGGGGGGGGGGGGGGGGGGGGGGGAGGGCAGGGGCGCACGCCAGGTGGCTGCAGACTGACTACAGCTGCAGTGCTGAGCCTGCGGTGCCCATGGATGCCCGGCAATGCGCAGGATATCTTCTTCCAGTTTGTGAACGCCTTCAGCCCCCTCATCACCGCGTCGGGATTCCGGGCCAGCTGCGCGGCGAGCGTGTCGTGCCTGGAGGTGCTGGACAACCCTGTCGCTGACGGGCAGGTGTCTCTGGCAATGCATTTGGTGATGCCTTGGGGCGTGCCGCTTTCGGTGGCCAATGAGCTGGCGTTCTGGATCCGAACTGCGCCCATCACGGACATCCCGCTGCCCTCCAGCACTGATGGCCCCGCTTTCAGCGAGGTTTACGGCCTAATGAGTATCACCAGCACATCTGTCCAGGAGGTGGGCGTCGCCTGCCCCCCCCCCCCCCCCCCCCCCCCCCCCCGCCTCTTCGGCCCCCATGCCATAACGCACCCATCCTCCCTCATATTATCATCCATGCGCAGCAGCACACAGCCGCATGCGCGCAGCAGCCATGAAACTGGGAATGGCCTGAGAAGCTGTTGCTGGGCTGCGGCAGTTGACAACACCACCAACAAACAGCACGCTGCCCTCCTCCCTCGAGCTGCGCGTCATCACCACCGAAAACGTGAGCCCACGTGCCCTGTATTGCTGCACCCTGCCTGCACACCCCCGATCCGCTTCTTAGACTCCCGGTCTCCTGCTCCCCACCATGTAGCTGGAACCGTTTGCCTACAAGCTGGATGGCTTCCCCAACGACTGGGTGGGCTTTGTCCCGGACTTTCTTAATCGCCTGAAGGACTTCCTCCCCGATTGGATCGAGTAAGTATAAACGAGGCTGAGGTCGGCAGGGGTCCTAGGGGGCTTGGGCGGCGGGGGGGGGGGGGGGGGGGGGGGCGGAAGGGGAGGGGGCAGCCGCCCAGCAGACTTCCAATAGGCCCCTTGCCCACCATGGCCAGGAAGCCCCGAGAAAGGAGTCTAGTCCATCGCTGCTGACCCTCGCCCACCCTCTGCATGGCGCAGCTTCCAGTACGTTGTGGTGGACGCCAAGCACGCATCAGACTTTGTGGATGGCCTCATCAATCAGGTGTCGGACGGCGGAGCGGACCTTGTGGTCGGCCCCGCCTTCATAACGAAAAACCGTGTATCAAAGGCGCACTTCTCGCATGCGTTTTACGACACGGGGGAAGTGCTTGTGACGCGCACCCCGCGTCCATATCCAGTAGGATTCCCCCCTCCCCCCCCCCCCCCCCCCCCCTCTTCCCTTTCTATTCTTTGTCAAACAATATACATGGAGGAGGGTCAGGGGCCGGAAACTCATCGGTTTTGTGCATGCCTTGCAGCCCTCTGCGCAATCGCTGTACAACTTCATGGAGGTCTTCACATACGACCTCTGGGCTGTCATCCTACTCTCCATCGTCCTCGTGGCCTGCACAATCTGGCTGGTGGAGACAAAGGGCGCGATGGGGGTATTCCCCCAATCTCCCTTTTGGATAGAGATGGCCTCTCGGCCACCCATCCCCGAATGGCTGTTCCCTTGCTGCTCACATGTTGTCATACATAGGCATGCATGAGCTCTTCCGATGAACTAAGTGCCAAAGTCTCACATTTGAGAACTATTAGGATGCAAGTGTGGCAAATATGAATAGAATAGAGTAAAATTAGAAAAGCGTGCCGATGGATTGGATTCTGTTTGGATTTTCTGAAAGATAACTGACAGATACAGCTTCGCCGTGTTGCGAATTGATTTCAAAAAGCACTACGGACCATGGTTGAGCTTGCAATGGCCATTTATTCAGAGAAAGTGTACATTGTTTGAAATTAGGCAATAATACAAGAATTCAGACCGATGAACTACGACAAGATGGCGCTAATTATACTACACTCGGAACATGATAACACAATTAGGAGGAGCACACCCTGGCACTCGTTTGTACAGGTAGCATAAGGTATTATATCGTTAGATATTGTTAGTACCAGGTATCTAATCCTTATTTGTTGATTGATTTTTCACTTAGCGTGTTTAGTAAAGATATCGCTGACATGAAGGCTATATTGCAGCAATATTGCAGACTGGAGGGGTTACATAATCCTTCCTATTGGGTCCAGTCTTGCGATGGGACTTCAGCGATTATAAGAAGACAGTAGAATAATACCAGAATATAATGCAAATAGAAAACAAAACGCTAGAAGGGTGGCAAAACACAGCCAGGCACCGCCATTTAAGTTTTTCCCACCTATGCGCTAGTAGGATAAATTATGTGGCCGGCATGCTTTGATGCAGAGTTTGTCATTCTCCGTGTCGAGACACCACCTGGTCGGCTGCTCTACTGCCCCCCCCCCCCCCCCCCCCCCCCTCTCCCTCCCTTCCCCCCCACCCCCTCATCCCCATATTACATCACTTGACCAGGGCTCTGACAGCATCTGCACCCGCTCTATCTCCCAGGAGGCTGCCACCGACTTTGACGACGCCCCGGGCTTTGTGCGCGGCGCGCTGGACAAAAGCATGTGGCTCTCGTTCTCCACCTTCTGGGGCGCTTTGGCCCCGCACACTCCTGTCACCTTTTGGGGCCGGCTCATCTCCATGGCGTACACTCTCTTCATCCTCGTCGTTGTCAACTCGTACACAGCCAACCTGGCCAGCGTGCTGGTGGCCCAAACGCAGCTGGATTACCCCATCCAGTCGCTGCAGGTGCGCCCACAATCGACCCCAAACCACTCCCCTGACTGCCGTTGTTGCCCTAGTAGCTATGTCTGCCAGGTTCCTCGCGCCCAAAGGGAAGTTCATTATTGGCTCTTGCGTATCCTCTACTTGCAGAGCACCTGCCCGCCACCCATGATTGAAAGGACACCAACAGTGATGAAGGGGCATGTAAGCACGCCCTAACATGCCCTGCGTGCGCTGTCTGTGCGTGGGCCTTCCTACTGAGACCAGGAGGCGGTCACAAAAGGCGCTAAGGTGTGCATCCTGAAGGGCAGCCGCGCGGACCTGCTGGCGGAGCACGACTACCCAGGTCTGCAAGTCGTGTACATCCAGGAGAACAGCAGCGCGGCGGCGGTCAGCCAACAGAACATGTTCCAGGAGGCCATTCTGACGGGCTTCAAGGTGGTCATTCCCTTCCCTGCCGACGGTGTCAAAGGCGGTCAACACACGCGCTCTTTCTGCACCATCCGTGCGCATGTTTGACACCTCTGCGCGTGACTGTGTAGGCGCTGTGCCTTTGCCCCCTTCTTCACGTGATTAGCGCACCGCCATGTACGCGCTGCCGTCAAGCAGAAACTATCGACGCACTCAAGCTGGTCCGCTAGGCTGAGCCGTTCTGATGCCCAACACGCAGGATGTGCGCTCTGGCGCATGCACGGGCTTTGTTGTGGATGAGCTGATGGCGTCGCATGTGCTCAAGAATGGAGACTGGTGCGACCTGACAACCGCGGGGGCGGTATTCTTCAGGGGCCACTACGCCATTGCGATGCATCACAACATGCCGATCTCGCTGGCAGGTGAGCCCAGCCAGTTTGGGGCAACTTGCACTGCGCAATCGACTGTCTCCTGCTTGCGCATGGCAGCGGCCGGAGCTCGTGTCCCAGGGCTGGAAGCTGTTGTGTCTGTGGTTACTCGGTGTGTGTTATTTTATAGATCACGCCCATCTGATCATGGGAGTCGTTCTTCTGACAGCAAGGTACTGACACGTTCCTTGGTTTGCCTCCAACCTGGCAGCTGTCATTGATGAAGCCGTGATGGCTATGCGTACAAACGGGATCATCAACGCCCTCGTCGCTCGGCACTTCGTCCATGGCGACAACTGTCCCTCGACCGCGCCAGTCCCTGGGCAGTACCGCATCATTGACGTCTTGGGAGTCATCATCATCTTCGTCATTGGGCTCGTCATCGGCCTGGGCTGTCTTGGCATGCAGGCGTTCAAGCTACGGCAAATGGGGGTCGCACCGCTGAGCGAGCACGAGCCCTCGTCGCCCGTCACAGGGAAGAGCAAGGGCGGGAGGGCAGTTGCAGAGGCCAGCATGGCGGAACTGACACCAATGCAGCTGGCAGCCCCTGCGCGAGAAACTGGCGCGGTGTGACTACATGGGCAGGGACAGCTTGATGCCAAATCGTCTACACAGCGATGCCTGGAGAGCGGGTGATGGTAGCAGCACGTGTCCACATGCGAGTCCCTCCGCCTGCCTGAATATGCCTAAGCGTATACAGTGCGTTTTGCTGTGCAGCATCAGCGACCCATCACATGCCCTGCCTAGACCTGGTGCGGCATGCTAGCTCCCAGGTGAATGCACCTACAGTGTACCCAACAGGTAGTGTATGCTATCGCCACAGCATGCACAGCACTACGTGAACTGATACACTTTGGGGGCTTTACAACTCTTGAATGTATACACAATGCTAGATATGCTCCTTACTCTCAATCCCCATCCTGCCTCTCAACACCTACTGCCTGCACTTGGCGCGTATCTTCCTCTCTATGCCACAGCACGAACTGCTACATTGAAGCGTTTGCAATTGCTCAGCAACGATTTTCCCTTGCAACTTGGTGTGGGACTGGCGGCAGTTATTCATCTGCCCCAAACCCCAGGTTGCGGGCTTTAGCTCGCGAGGATTGACTACGACGGGAGCATATGCTGCCACGGACATTGCCTCATACTCACGGAGGTGGACTGAGGCGGACTCTGCAATATCCATCATCTTAGATGCAGGTTGGTGGGTGTGTTGAGGGCGGGCATGCGTCCTGGGCAAGTACCTGCGCACGGACATCTCTGCGCAATTTGGCTACTGCAATAACAATACCGGCAGCTGGCGGGAAGAGCAAGGGGGAGGGGGGGGGGGGGGGGGGGTTTCTGCGGCCGCGAAAACAGCAGGACGAATTCAAATGGACAAAGTTTGCATGCATCCAAATAGTGAACATATTCTACGGGTTGCAAAATGTCAGCTTGCCCCTTACTAGTGAATAACCCACCAGCGGGGGAAGGTGACAAAACGTGCAGTATGTGTTAGGCGGTTTGCAGCCATGTGGCTGTTGGCAGCAACAGCCACATGGATGGCTGCCAAGAGCCCTAGGGTACACCACCCAGGTCCGGGTAAACACGATAGCGCCAGAAATAAGCTGCTCCTCCCTTCTTCTAGAAGGCAGCGGCAGATGCATGGGGGCTTCCACTTTCACCAGATCTAGGCCACTGCAAGCCCATAGTACTATCCGCCTGTCGCTCACGAACGACTGAATTGTTGACGGCCCCTCCGTGTGCGCATTATCATACGAGATACGGTATCGTGTATATTGTTGCCATGTTTGCGCATCACTATGGAAACAAATGATCATATGTTGAAAGAGATGCACAACGACCCCGCTCCACGACCGTTATACGCCCATCATTTGTGGCCCTGCTCTGCATGATCACCCCGACAATGTTGCGCTAGCCAGAGACTAGTCATGCGCTTGCCATCTCGCAGCAATGAGGGTATCGCCCCTCTGCGACGTTGGGTCCCCTGCTAGTGCGACGATTTTCAAATTTGAAACATGCAGCAATGTTTTTAGCATCCCCGGGCCTAGCTGGCCTGCCGAGTAAGTGAATCATGCCACGACACTCGATTGGTTTAAACCCGAGCAGTGTTTTTAATCGCGGCTGCTTGCTTGATGCCTTGCATGCAGTATCCAGTTGGACGACGACCGCGATTGGTAAAGCAGGGATGTCATGCCCATAAGCCTGATCAGCATATTAAGAGGCAATACTACATATGCATATCATCGTGTAACCAGCAGTAGATGGTGCTATACATGCACCGTCTCGAGCTGTGCGATGCAGCCGTTCGCTGGCGGCATGCTGTATAAATTCTAGTAGTGATCATCACTACAGTTTTTCACCATCCCCCGCGACATAATATTGCCAGACATCAAAGCCTCACAAACTGCATTACGACTCTACTGTTGTAATAACATGCAGGTCGAAACTAAGACATTTCATCGCCAGCTGAGCGCACGCACTGGTCACCCTGCGAGCACAACCATCCCCGCCGCCGCTGCGGCCAGATCCTTTCATCAGCACTACCCGTATATCAATATGTACAGGCATTGCCAGCATTTCATTGACAGCACGACGGTTAGAATAGTCAGATCGAGTGGTAGAATATGCTTTCGGATGGTAATACGGTCATTCTGCGAAATCCATCCGCCGGTTTGCGCGATTAAAAAAGGGCAGACTCGGAATCGAAACCGTGCTGACCCATATTGACGATCCGTAGTATGACAGCATCTAAGCTATGACTCCGAAACCGCCACACTAACATCTGCGCACCCGCACGCAGCGCCATTAATACCAGACGGATATCCTGCAACCATACAACAAACGGCCAAACAGCTCGCTCCAACATATAGACAGCAGGTATGCGGGCTCGTCAGTTGCTCAGGCGACACTCGTTCGCCGCCGGGACTATCGAAAGGGGTGGCGATATGTGTCATAAATGCTATGATTAAGCCCGCACTAGCAGTCGACTAGCAGTGACCACTGACCGATCTGCGCAGGTGAGCTTCAGCCTTGCCGCACAGGTGACAAGGCACAACTCACGCGCGCGCGCGCGGGGGGGGGGGGGGGGGGGGGGGGAGGGGGTCCATTCTGAGAAGTGTGGTATGCGCTGTGTATGCTATTGGAATATGGCACATCATCTGGTAGGTAGTGTGGCGTTGCATGCTGCTGCTGCTGCGCCACCCTATACATCCATCTATACGGTTTCCGCCGGCTCGTCAAGAAGTGTACGCAAGTAGCCTCAGTGCTGACACATTCCGAGGTACATACGTGTAGAGCACCAGACCAAAGCGAGACATACTAATGATATGCGGCAGCATGCGCGCTGCGTGCAACGAACTGCTACGCATATACAACAATAAAAGCTTACACCTACCTGCTTGTTGCCATGGGTCAAACCGCCAAGCCTTGCTCCTGAGCGTTTATCCGGTCGGTGAAGAACTGAAGATGCTGGCATATCAAAAAAGAATCCTAAGCCCCGCGGCGTGTATATCAATGAGGCAATGGGTGTTGACAACCGCCAGACAGTAATCCTGCAGCTAATTCTGTTTACATGCGGCTGCATTTAGCATGTCAAAATCTATCATGGCGGCGTCTAATTGGCTACTTTTGGCAATTTAAAGCTCAATGTGCAGGCGGTGTGCCCCTGGCAGCGGAAAACTGCCAGCAAAGACA
>VCJN01000844.1:0-10560 GCA_006384855.1 Tetraselmis striata
CTCCAGAAGTCCCTTCCCAAGCCAAAAAAAAACAGGTGGAACGGCGCGAGGGGGAAGAGGTTGACCATGCTGACATAGCCCAGGACCACATGCACATGGCACACGCCATGGCAGCCAGTGTTGTGCTTGGCCTCCGCCAGCCGGGTTGTGTTGAACGCACGCCGGGCAAGGTGCGTGATTCACTGGACAAGTCATCGCCTTCATGGACGGTTACCAAGCGAGCCTCCCCGTCCGCATCCACAGGGGGGTGCTCCTGGGCAGCCGCCATAGCCTCCACAACTTGCCACGCCGACCGGGCGGGTGCGTGTGATTCCATACAACCGCAGTTGAGTGGTGCCACCCGCACGCAGGCCGGGGCCCACTCACCTCCGAACGCAGAAGGTCCACAATGTCACCGTCCTCGAAAACAGCGCGCCACTGGGTCGCCCCGCCGTAGTCCTCCAACACCCACTCGGTAACGACGCCGGTTATCACGCCGTAGTGCCATACTCCCCGGAACTTCTTGGCGATGACCTTCATGTAGAAGTCACCGGGATCGCCTTTCCGTATCACGCCCTCATCGGCAGCTTCCACGTCCGCCGGCGGCCACGCAGGCGCGTCGATGTCCACACCGTCTTCGCCAACGGGGTCCTCCCCCACACCCATCACATCGTCCTCCGAGACCGGCGCCGGCGGGCCGTTTCCGACGGCTGCAGCTACTCCTGCTGCCGCCCCTGCCGCTGCTGCTGCTACTGCTGCCGCCCTGCTGCTGCTGCTTGTAATAAGGCGGCCTTGCGGTGCAACTTAGCCGCACGCTTCAACGAGTGGCTACAGTTCGGGTATTTCCGGAAGTGCCGCTCTCGCGCCGTCCTTTCACTACTGCCCGTCACGATGCCGTGGCAGTGCTTGCATGTGTCCACGCCATTCTTCGACACACTCGACATCCATCCCTCTCCCGGCATGCCTGCTGCCGCGCGCGCGGGGGGGGGGGGGGGGTTGAGAGTTGGGGTGGATGTAGCCCACCACCGGCAGGGAGCACAAATGCGAGTGCGCGGCTGTCCGCGCTTGGTTCAGCGGTGAGCGGCGGTGACCGCCAGGCGACCCCGTACTTCATGCGCGTGCTGGGGCGTTACACAATCATCAGCAGTTAGGGCGGCTGCATTAAAACGCGCACCTACGAACACCACCTACCGCCTACCACCTACCGTACCACCTACATCCGCCCACACCTCCGCCCGTCGTGCCGCACACCGCCGCACACCGCGGCGATGTGCAGCGATGTGCAGCGAGTACTTGCAGCCGCCTGTACTTAGCCCGGGTACTCCGCGTCGGCGGGCGACACGCGAGCCCGCGTGCGCATATCAATTTGATGAAATTATGGAAACGAGAAATTCATATAGTACTTTACAGGTCGCGCGCGATAGTCGTCGCTACTGGGTATGAAATCCACGTCCCTCGTCCGTCCCGTATCGTCCCCGTATGTCGTCGTTCGTCACCAGTAGGGCACATTTACGTCACATCTGAATCTCACAGTGCATAGGAACCGCCGCACATGCGACTTGTGGGGGCGGATCGGCCGATCGGCGATGAGGCGCGACCACAAGCCGCATCGGCGAGAAGTGCTCCCAAGATATATACATGCATGTAGTCGCTATGGGCGCTAACAGGACCAGCCAATGGTACATGTACCCGAACCCTCGTCGGGCCGCATATTGATCGGTGGATCCCACGGGCCGGTCGAGCCGTCGAGCCGTCGCACCGCCCGCCGCATGTTATGCAATTGTCCAAGAGTGGCTAAGTTTGGAACGCCCTGTTTTGCAAGTCGTCATTGCACCATGTTTTGCAAAAGCCGGGTTTGACCCTGTTCTGCAAATATATTCAGAATTGTACATTGTTTTGCAAATTTCCCTAAGTATTATATATGATGTTTATCCTATGTACCACATGTTTGTTCCATTTATAGAGCGAGCTATGAAAAAAGCGGCTGTGCCAGTCGTTTACTATATAACATCATTGAAAACACATTGCTAAGAAAGGCGAGCTCTCGTGACCCTCATTTTGTCATGCTCGACTGCGATTCATGCGGGTATTGAGGACATTTTGGAAGACACGCAGAATTCAAATAGTGAACCAAATCGTAATTGCACACAATAAGCGTGGATTTCGGTGCACACCGTGAAAGCAACGACGAGATGACAATCGTACGTGATAGAGATGACGATCGTGATTTCTCGATAGGCGAATCATATCTGCGTGACAACGGCGTGTTGCACAGACTATCTATATGTCGATGGTAATGGGGATCCCAAGCGGTATGTGCAAAGCAATGCTATTACAATGGAGAGCACATGTTTCCCGCACTTATATATTTCAGCACGCAAATGGACAATTAGATGGTGAAATGAGTCTTTAAAAAATCACAAAACAGAGAACCTGGTCGCTCTTTACTTGCCATACTTTGACCGCCCCCTACATGTTGATGATGTACCAGCAATATGCGCACATCAGGTTGGCGAGAAATATCTAGAAAGGCATGCTATCCCGAGATATATAACGATACCCACGACGGCACCCAGACGCTCCAGAAGAAGAAGTATATGCCAATGTTGTGAAACACTTATTTTCGCACACTATATAATGGGTCACCGTCGTTGTATCGGAACCATTTGAATGATATCATTACCGGTGTTGACACATACGGCATGCCCTCAATCTTTCTTACTTTGACAGAGGACGAAATATCTGAAACTAAGTGGGAGGCATTTCGAAATATACATAACGTATTAAATGAATTCAACACCAACTTGGCAAGATGTTCCGAATGAAAGCGCTGCAGCAATATACAAACGAACCATGACTTTTCTGAGAACACATATCGCTCCGAAGCAGATGTGCTCGAAAACAGATGCATCAAATGGTATAATTGGTAGAGTAAAGCATTGGATAATTAAATTTGAAGTGCAAGGTCGCGGATCGCTACACGCTCATATGATAAGCATATGGATAGATGACGCGGGTGTTGAAAATGTGTGGAACAAAACAACAGCACATATACCAGGGGAAAAGTAGCAAAAGTGAAAATATCCCGCCGAAATCTCAACATGAATTAGTCCACAAATTGTACAAACTCGTGGAATGCAAGCAAATACACAAAGTGATGTAACAACGGTGTATGCATGGAGGACGGGCGTTGCCGATTGTACTTTCCTGTATTACGAACGCAAGCCCGGCACGAATCACTATACAACGAAACATGAGTCGATACGAATATTACCGCCCCAGACGTCGGTCGCGACCGAAGTTGATGTTGTGCCATGCCACACAGAACAATTATTATTATTCTGGGGAGCTCATGTGAATGGGCAGAAAGTAACCAACGAAGTAGCATGGAGCTTGTATTTATTGAAATACCAAATGAAAGCAAAAGCACATGGATGCCTAAATAAGTATTGATGACGACAATACACGCATTCTTGCACGACAGAAGAACAACGGACTTACCGAAATGCGCATGCGCCATGTATCTAATATCCCGCCCGGTATCTATGGCCGAAATTACGATGACCATAAACGAACGACCCATGATTGCTCGCAGTATGTCTTTGTGCACTTTTTCATATCAACACAACCGTCGGCCAACCGCATCACAATGTATAAGTCCAAGCATGTTGGAAAGTCTTCCAACATAGCATTGAAACACGTTAATAAATACACTTGCCGGCCGGATGTACTAGAAGAGGTCACATTTGTCGATTATCGTAAATACTATACAATCCGCAAAACATGTACGCGCACGAAGCCATACTTCTGACGGAAACCTAGTGACTGCTTTCACAGGTGGCACTTGGCATGCACACGTTGGAGTCGATCGATTGGGCCGCCACGTATATAAACTTTTGACCCCGACTTTGATCCGTAGTGTCAATGATTAACTAATTAGTTACCACCCCGCCTCGTATAGCCTAGAAGGTTTCTACTACAAAATGTTGAGGAAGAAACAATTCCGGCATGAGGACGAACTATCCTGTGGACGATCGTCGTATTACGAGGCCTATTGCATAATGCGAACATTCAACATTTCAGAAGACGGCTTTTAGGGTGGGTTTCGTCATCCCTAACAATCCACCGCATTATCCCGCCCGTAATCCACTGAATGCACTTCTTTGTTGTTCAGCGTTATCTTTTGGGGTCACATGCCCCCAGGTTTATTGTGCGAATACTAGGGCCGGCTAGCTCGAGGGAAGACGAGGATATATGCCCACAGGGCGGCAATCAGTTCGGCGACTTGTGGCGTGCAGCCTGCGAAGGATTCAGACCCACCTGTTAATTACTTTTGACGCCTGTAGTACTCTACGTACACATCTACTCATCTGCGGCGGTAGTGTCGGATCTCGGTAAAGTACTACGGGTGACGGGCGAACTTTTACTACGGGTGACGGAAGGGGCGGCGGGCGCGGGCGCGGGGAGGGCGGCCCGAGGGGGGCAAAAGCACTAAGGCCAGTCAGAATTGTTAGTGTGTTTTAGGTCCCCCCCCCCCCCCCCCCCCCCCTCTAATCTGACCCGCCCCTACATAAGTTTTGTAGCTGGCTGATGTAATGTGTTAAGTACTAACAACATCAGTGTCCATTGGAAAGGTGCTGCAATTGTCCATAAATATATTGTGTAGGGAGCAACTGCCACACACGTAGGTGTGCATATCAATGCATGAGGGCGGCATTGAGAGCACAAAGCACACGATTATACAGCAGTGGTGTTCTATGGCTGCTCCCCCCCCTCTGGCGTGTGCCCACCATGCTAACTCGAAGTGAGACCGAGTGGGCACCTCTTCCATCGAATCCCACAGGTTAGGTTGTCTTGGAGCATGCGGCTGCCACCGGACTCGCCGGTCACATGCCGCCTCTTATTGCCAGAGGATGGCGAGCTAAACAGCTCATACTCCACGACGACCACTACAATGTGTTCAACGAGCTAAAAGGATAGGCTAGGGTCCAGGTCGTTCACTGCATACTCTATAGCTTGCTGCGCACGGTACGGGCCTCTAGCCAATCCTGCTCTAGGCGGGGGTAGAGCACGGGCTTATCGGAAAACCCGAAAACTCCCTGCCGTCCCACTTCACCTCCCCCTTCACGGTGTGCCTGGTGGATACCGACATGGTGTCAGCTACCCAAGCCGAAGGCTGGCGACGTGAGGTAGGAGTGGTTGTGGACTGATAGGTATTTGCGCTCGGGGCAACAACAGCATGCCGGCCTAGCGAGGCGGCGGCAGTGTTGGCGAGGGTTGTGCGGTGCGTACGGTACGGCGGTTAGTTGGAGCATGTAAGCAAAGCGGAAAGTACTAGCTACCAAACTTTGGCCAGCTACAAAATTCCCCCCCCCCCCCCCCTCTGTTTTGAGCGACATATGGCACCTAAAACACACAAAGAATTCTTACTGGCCTAACGAAAGCGCTAAAGCACTCAAGTACCAGGCGGCAGGTGCCGCCCGACGCGCTACTATCCTACTACCGGTACCCGGTCCCCTGTACTGGCAATTGAATACTCAAGGGCCGCTGCGCGGCGTATCATACGTGCTGGTAAGGATAACAGGTACCAATCGTCGCGGAATAATAATGTAATATGAATCGTCGCGTATAATCGTCGGCGGCATGCGTCTTATTATTTGATGGCTTGACGGATCCCGCGGAGGGTGAATCCTTGACGGATGTGCCGGCAGGTAGCAGTACCAGTCGCAACGGTCTTCGGCTGCTGCCCAGCTGCACGCGTCTCCCAACCTTCGTCGCGGCGGTCGGGGCTGACACCGCCATCACCCCGTCCTGCCTCCCCGAGTGTCCGCCTCGCCTGTCTGCCTGCCCCACTCCATCGTACCATAGTTGACCCCCGGGCCCAGAACTCGGAGAGACGCAGAGCGCCGCGCCCCCTGGGCGCTTGCCTGCGGAGATCAAAGGAGCGGCCGGAAAGGTGCCAGCGCTGGACCTGGCAGGCGGCTGGTAGTACGCCATGTCGAGCTCCCCGCGAGGGGATCCGGCGCTGCGGAGCGAAAAGGGAAGCGGTGCGTCGGCGCCGGTGGCCTCAAGCATCGCCGTCGACGTTACGGTGCATTTGAACACGGGTGGAGCAGCCGGCGGCACTGTCGTCACCACGGCTGGGGGTCAACATCTCGGACGGCCACGGCCCCAGCTGCCAAATTAACTGGTAGGCCTCCTCTGCAGTCAGCCAATCTGCTTCTAAATCGCGAGCGCATTACCATGTCATCAGGTGGTGGCAAGCCGGGGTGGGAGCACATCCACCAGCAAGCCAACCCCGTGAACAGCTTATCCAACGGCATTACTTAGGTAGCAACGCTGCTTGATATTGATGATGGGAGATCTGGGCACTGAGGTGGGAATAACGGCTGCAGGTGCGACTGAACCACTGGAGCATGTCCAAGACGATGCCCCGACTTTCCACTTCTCTCAGCCATGGTTGGGATCTGCCAGACGCCCGTTACCCGGAGTTATTTGCTCCGCAGGTATGTCCCACCTGCCCACGCTGTCACGCTGAAAAGTAAGTTTCCAGCCTTTGGTCACTATGCGCATTCTGATCAGCTGAGAAGCCCCAGATTTGAAGCTGGGGCACTCTGTGCCCTTCTGTCCAATCGGAGATGCCTTCTCCACACCTCAGGCACGCGGTGCAATCACAACCGGTCTGGGCAGAGAAGGGGGCCTTTGTGGCTTCCGAGGGTTCGCGCCGCCTATAGCACACGGGCATGTTGAAAAGGAGAAGCCGTTCTTCTCCCACTGCTGGCGTGACAACAACACTCAGGTCAAGAAACGCCGCATCATCAGCCATCTCAGCGCTCCTAAAAAGGCGAGTTGCTATTCCAGTAGCACGCTGTACCTGTAGCTCCATGCCTGCCAGCACTGTGGAGTCTTTCACCGCTGCGAGCGCAGACATCCAAATCGTACCCACATCATCCAGGACAGAGACTTGCATTTCATCCAAACATAGCCCTTGAAAACCCCAGAAAGCCCTTCGAAACTGATCCTACATCCGATGCTGTCAACTGAAGGCGGTGTCGGTGTTGGGGTTGTGGATGGTATGTGATCACTTAGCCATGCAGCGCACAGAGTAGCAGCAATTGGGAATGGCGTCGAGTAGCAATACATCAACCTGCTACCTGTCACTGCTGCGGTCTCCTTCTTGGTATTATTGGATGTAAAAAGGCATGCCTTTCGAAGGGTGTGAGTTCATACAGCATGCGGCTCCAATGCCCTCTCTCGTGTGGCTGTCCGCCAGCCTCTTGCTCAACTATACCGGCAGCATGTAAATTTGTCATTGTCCCCAATCATTTATTCATGCGTCCTACATTCCGTGCGGTTGTGGTGCTGAGGGCTTCCAATTCATCCACACTGCAGCGTCCAAAGTTTGGTGCATGCCCGCCACTCTCTACAGATGGGCGGCAGCAGCATGGCCTACTGGGCAGATTTCCTGGACCTGCAGGCGTCGGGGCCACTACCGTGGCTGAAGGAGATCGAGGAGGGCATTGCACACTGCTCCAAGTTTGTGGCTTTTGTGGACAATGTATGGCTCACTTCGTACAACTAGTTGCAGGTGCACCCCCTGCAGCTTGCCTTGCTGGCGATAATTGGCAGCGCCGCATGCTTGTCCTCTTATCCGCCGTGTCTAAATACCAAGCCTCGATGTGCGCGTGCAGGAGCTGGCTCTTGATGCTTGCCACTACAACAAGCCCTTCGTTGTGTTGGTGCTGGAGCGCCAAGCATGGGAATTGCTGACGGTGCGCTCTGAGGCCAAGCCATTTCCGACTATAAGCACTCCGATGAGTAGACCAATCTTGCCGCCGCGTGCCCATCCTTTCCGGTTGGATGGGTGATGGAATTGTGTCCAGCATGGATCCCATGCGCTGGGATGTGGTATGTCCCACCCTGACAAGGTTCTTTCAGTCAGGTGATGACGTGAAGGGTCATCTGAGTCTTACCGACCCTCTTTCCCGCGTTGTGCCCTCCTTCATGTAGGTGCATGGGAGATCCTCTAAAGCCAAAGCCGAAGCCGATTCCTGGCATACTGAAAGCTCATTCAGCCGCATGCCGCTGGATGAGTCCCGTCGCAAGTGGTGAACCAGCCTGGAGATTGCCGACCTCTCAATCTCCAGGCGCGGGGGGGGGGGGGGGGGGGGGGGTTCTGATGATGCTACCCATAATACATTTACACATGCATATGGGTGTGCGTGTGGGTGTGACGGCAATGTACAACGATGGAGAGTTTGGAAAGCCGTTGTGCACCTATACCAGGGAGCAGGTGGTGCCGGGCCAGCCCATATGTATGTGCGCGTGATGCACGAGCTTTTCAGCGGCCTGTCGTCCATCAACCTGTGCGACTGCGGCATACGCGATGGAGCCCTTGGCAGCGAAGAAGACTGGCATGCAATGCTCCGCGTGGCGCAGTCGTTCGTGGAGCAGGACGACCTGGTGATTCAGAAGCAGCACGCAAAGTTGAAGAGCAAGGCAGGCATGTGGCAGGCGGCTGGTGGCAAGCCAAGGCGCCGGTGTTGCTGCTTGCAGGATGGGGAGGCCGTGTTCTGGGGAAAGTGGGTGCAGGACGCAGAGTGCCACAGCCTCAACCCTCGGCCGACAAGTGGCATGGAGGAGTTTCTTTCAGCCTCGAGACGGAACTCAAGCCGGCGCCGCAGGCTGATGAGGGCGCTGGGGGCGCTGCTGGTGCTTGTGCTGGTGGCGGGCATGGATGGAAGCACGTTGATGGCGCAGCAGCGGCGCACTTCCCAGTATGAGGCGCTGTCAGCGGAGCAGACGGCGGGAGCAGCGCGCCTGGGAGCAAAGACAGCCAAGGGGCTGGCGGAGCAGCGCGCTTGGGGAGGGAGAGACAGCGGGGGCCCTGGCGGAGCAGCGCGCCCAGGAGGCGCAGAGAGCGAGGGATGAGGCCAAGCAGTCACGCAAGTTGGCGGAGCATTTTGGCATTCGAAGCCGCGGTGACCGCCAAGCGACAGGCGACAAGGCCACCGCGGCCTGCCTGTGCCGCACCAAGTTTGCCCCGATGCCGCACGCTGGCGACATGGCGTTCAAAGTGCTCCGGGAGATGTTGGCACGGCTGCCGGGGGAGGTCGCAACCTTCCTCAACACCACCGTCCTTGATGCGGGGGCGCTCGCTGCTCCAGAAGCCGTGGCACTACACCGCAGAAGGTGCGCAGGGGCTGGCATGTCCATGACCTCTTTTGCTGCACGTGATAAATACTACAATGACGTCCTGGGGTCCGTCACAAACAAGAGCGATGCTGATTTCCTTGCCAGCCCGGATACGCCAAATATGGAGGGAGGATGTGGCGTCAAATGTTTGGAATACTCTGGGTGTGGCACCTAAACCCCCCCCCCCCCCTCCCTTGCAGGTGCTGCAGGGTTACGCCGGCTTTGTGACCTCAAGTGGCAATGTCGCCCGACAGCCGCTCCCTGGCATCGGGGTCATGGGACCGCACTGTACGCGTGTGGGCAGCTGGGCGAGGACGGCGCAGCGGATGGCGGCGCCCCGCTGGTGTTGCGTGGCCACGCTTGTTAGGTGACATCCGTGGCATGGGCACCGGACGGCCGCTCCCTGGTCTGCGGGTCGCATGATGCTATGGCGTCCGTGTGGCGACTGGGCGAGGGCGGCGCCTTCGGGAAGCAGGCCCCCGCTCTTTCTGTGGGGGCACATTGGCCCGGTGACATCAGTGGCATGGCGCTTGATGGCCGGTCCTTGGCCTCCCGGCTTGTAAGGATGCCATCGTGCGTCTGGTGGCGGTTAGGCGACGAGGACACGGTGCAGAGCAATGCCTCGCAAGTGCTGCAGGGTCACGCCGGCGGGTGCTCTCGGTGGGCATGGGCGGCATGGCGGCCGCTCCCTGGCCTCCGGGTCTCGAGGACTGGTCCGTTCGTGGTCTTTGCGAGTGCGCAATGATCACAGCACCGTTGGAGGCCAGCACCGCGGCAAGTGGGCTGGCGGGGCCACATTTGGATGGTGCTCTCTGTGGCATGGGCGCCTGGCGGCCGCGCCCTGGCCTCCGGGTCCCGGGACGGTACCGTGCAAGTGTGGCGGGCGTGGGCGAGGACGACGCAGTGGACGGCAGCACCTCACAGGTCCTGCGGGGCAACATTGGCACCGTGAACGCTGTGGCGTCGGCGCCGGACGGCCGGTCCCTGGCCTCCGGGTCTCGGGAGGCCACTGTGCGCGTGTGGCGCGTGGGCATCGGCGGCGCATTGGAAGGCAGCGCACCGCAGGTCCTCAAGGGCCACACCACGGCGGTGCACTCTGTGGTATGGGCACGCGACGGCCGCTCCCCGGCCTCCGGATCCGGAGACTACACCGCTCGTGTGTGGCGGGTGGTCATGGACAGTCCATTGAGGGGCGGAACCCCGCAGGTGCTCCATGGCCACACCGACTGGGTGAGATCGGTGGCGTGCGCGCCCGACGGCGGTTCTCTTGCCACCTGAGCGAAGGATGCCACTGTGCGCGTGTGGCGGGTGGGCTGCGATGGCGCAGTGGAGAGCAGCGCCTCACAGGAGCTTCGGGGCCACACGGACTGGGTGGCCGTGGCGTGG
>VCJN01000845.1:0-17096 GCA_006384855.1 Tetraselmis striata
AGTACGACACGAGTACACGAGTCAATGTATTTTACGGGAATCGCCGCCCTTCATATCTGCTATTAGGCGCGCGCCTCCTCACGAGTACGCGCGGAAGATACCCGCGTGATGACGAGTAATGATGACGAGCAGGCGGGGCAGTAGGGTACTGGTCGATACACAACAAAGCTCCAAAAATGCATTACACGGTAGTTCACGGTTTGTTTTGTGATTTAATAAAGGTGAGGTGCCAGGCTGGATCAGCGGCCAATGAGCGTCGAGCTTCGGGGTGTGGTTAAGCGGACAGGGCGCGCCTACTCCTAGCTGGCAAATTTAACGTTCAAGGCACCGGACATTTTCGGATTTATGGCGGAGGGGTCGGCAACTGCATAAAGTATTAGGGAAATACTAGAAATTTAATTACAATGGGTCTATCTACTACCGCCCCCGCCTTGCCCCGCCCCGGCGGCCGGCTGGCTCCGCTGCCGCCGGCCTCTTCCTGCCGCCGGCCTGTGGTGCTATGCCCGCTGCCGGCTCGGGAGCTGACTGCCCCTTGGCTGCCTGCAGCTACTTCTGCGGGTATGCTATTCATGACAGCTGCTGCCATCTGCGCCCCACGGCTAAGGGGCTTGTATGACGGGGCTGGCCTGGATGCCGCCGCGCGCGCCTTGTTGCGCTTGCTTCTTCTGGCGTCCAGCCTGCATCCTCGCAGTATCCGCAAAGTTGGAAGTGACACGCACATGGGTTCATGAACTACATGCTTCCGGTTAGTAGCGTCCTGAAGCGCTGGGCTTGAGTAGCACGGGGAACATGAGCTGATCGAGCGAACGGGGGAGGGGGGCTTGAGCCGGTAGACAGGTCTTGCACCGGTGCGCCGTTTCTGGTCGATTCCGGACTTGCGGGTAGTGATGTAAGAAAAAACACTAAGTCGCCGACACTCAGGCAGCAACAACATCAGCAGATACACGATGAGCAGGTAAGGCAGCCGGCAAGCGCACCTTTGCACTGGGGGTGTGGGAGGGTCGGGAACCCTTGTTGTATGCGTCGGCGTCACCGAGTTAAGCAGGGCAGCTTGCTCCTCCTCCACGGTCAAATAGGGTGGGGGGACGGCGGTCGTCCCTTTGGTGACGGACTCCGTGTAGTACCTGCCCCACAACGTTGCTGCCCAAAGCTGGATGACCCGAGTCTTCCTCTCCGGCCACTTCTTCGAAAGTGGCCAGTTTCTCCTGCGGCTGCGGGCGGCCTTTTGAATCTGCTTGTGCAAGACGTAGTCGGTGGGCGCGCCGGGAATGATGTCGTAGGCGAGGCCGGTGGCAGTCGCAGCGAGCTCTTTGAAGCGCTTGATAATGTGGCCCTTTGTATACCCTGGGATTTCTGCGTCCATGTAGGGCAGTCCGGTGACACCGTCGATGGGGTAGAACGCGTCGAAAGCGGTATCGAAGTGGTGCTTGAGCGCCGCTGCTCGGGAAGGAGTAGCAGGCGGATTCGTTTTAAAGGTTCGTCTTTATTTTATTGAACTGGAAATAACAAGAACACGCCGGATACAGGGGGGGGGGGGGGCACCTGGGACGGCGCGTTCAGACTGCTGCCTCTCCGTGCCGGCGATCGCCTGCTGCGCGACGGCGCTGCCGAGTCCGGTTACCGACGCTGAAGACATACGCGACACCGCGGTCGGGCGAGTGTAGAGCTGGATAAGACCACCGCCGGCCACGCGAAACCCGGCTTCCTCTAGGTGTGACAAATCGCAGCTGCACACGTACGCCGCGTCGAAGCCTAGATCTGTCTCGTCTTGCGCCTCCGCTAGGGAAGTGAATACGTACACCCCTTGCGCAGCCTGGTTGGCGGTGCTGCTGGCCTCGCAAAGGCGGGCGGTGGTCAAGGGGCCGTTCAGCTTGACCCCGTCAGAAACATTCGACGAGCGGTCGGCGCTGACGGTCGTGAGGTAGTAGCGCAGGGGCGGGCCGCGCGGGGCAGGCGGGGGCTCGGGCGACCCGCTTTGCAGCATGAAGCCTTTCCACGAGGCGTCATCCGGGCCGGCAGCGGTATGGAAGGTGCTGGCGGAGGCCATGGTGGCAGTGGGGGGCGAGCAGGGCAATTTGTTGTTCATGCGAGGCGGTCAATATGCGATGCGAGTGCGCGGCTGTCCGCGCTTGGTTCAGCGGTGAGCGGCGGTGACCGTCAGGCGACCCCGTACTTCATGCGCGTACATGGATGTGCAACGGATGTCCAGCAGATGTGCAGCGATGTGCAGCGATGTATGTGCGGGGATGTGCAGGGATGTGCAACGAATGTCCAGCGGATGTGCAAGGATGTGCAGCGATGTGCACAGCGATGTGCACAGCGATGTGCACAGCGATGTGCAGGGATGTGCAGGGATGTGCAGGGAGTACGTGTAGCCGCCTGTACTTAGCCCGGAGGCTCCGCGTCGGCGCGCGACACGCGAGCCCGCGTGCGCATATCAATTTGATGAAATTATCGAAACGAGAAATTCGTACGGTACTTTACAATATATATGCTCAATTCACAAACGCCACTGTTGCTGCCTAGATGCTACTACTGCCCAGCATCAACACCGCCATCATCCTCATCAAGGGCGGCGATGTCCTTGGCATGGGAGTGCTTCACGTAGGAGCACCACCTGTGCCGGGCAGCAACATCAACATCAGCGCAAAGTGCAGCAAAGCAATAACAACAGCATGTAGGACGCTATTGCAATAATATATAACACAGGTGGCCCATCACCTGATCATCTGCCTGGGCGCAGCATCAGCAGCGGCCCTTTGCCGCCGCCCCCTGCCAGCAGTGTTGATGGCCTCTGTCCATGTGTATGTGACCAGTCTGCCATGCACAATGCTGGGCGGGAAGACGAGGTCCTGCTGGAAGACAGTGTTGATCGGGCCCTCCCACAGTCCAGTGCTGATAGGCGCTGATGGCACGCGGCTTCCACGGTGGGCATCTCAAACTGCAAAGACAACGGGAGGCGCAGCCAGCGCGTTGTCTTTGCGGTGGCGCTCAGCGACAACGAAATAACTTACCTCGACCTGCAGGATCTCTTGGAACATGTCCTGGTTCTCGGCCTCTGCAGAGCCGGTTGGCATGAATGCCAGGTCCTTCCGTTGTTCAGTAGTCTGACGGATGTAGAAGTCCACCGGCACGAGCCCTGCACCCCAGTTCTCCCATCGCTGGGCGGTGAGCACCCACGCGTTGCCTTTCGGCAGACGGTTGTAGGCACGGGAGCAGTACACCGTGTAGGACTCATGGTCGGGCTTCAAGGCCTCCATTCGGCCATAGTAGGTCATCCTGGGGGGGGGGGGGGGGGGGGAGTGACATAATCGGACAGATGATGGATGTAAGATATTGTATACTAATGTAATAATTATATATCTTGAATAAGACACAGGGACCCTGGCAGACACGGATGCCAACAACAACACTTACTTTATGTTGGTTGTATCCTCCCTTATGTCCTGCACCTTCAGCCCGTCTGGGCCAAACTCCTCCACATACGTCTTGAAGAGAGCAACGGTGTGTGCGTGGACATCAACCCCCTCCTCGCAGAACTCTTCCTGCACCCGCGCCTTGCTGACTGCCCCCCCAACAGCACCCAAAGCTGCGTGTGCCTTCTTCGCTGTTGTTGACATACTGCCCCGGTCCCGGCGCATGCTGGTGACCATGTCATTGTAAAGGAGCTCAAAGTCCTCTAGCCTCATCTGCATAGCAACATGGGCAATGAGACAAATGACAGCATAGGGGCAGCGGGACAGAGGGCGGGGGGGGGGGGGGGGGGGGGAGGGGGGTGGCACACCTGCTTCATGACCTCCACAGCGAAAGCCCTTTCTGGGTCCTTGCTGCACTTGCCAACAATGACCTTCCGGAAGTACCTGACATGCACGCAGCAAGCAGTTCTTTGATGTCAGCGACCACATGACATCGCGCACAGGGGCAGCAAGGGGGGGGCGGGGGGGGGGGGGGGGGGGGGGGGGGGGCTGACCCCCCTCTCCAGAAACATCTCAACTTCCCGGGCTGTGCAGCCCCGTGCCTTCTCCTGAGCTACCAACCTGCACACAAGCACATGCAGGTTCCTGCACATCAAGCGGAAGTCCCCGCGCAGAGATGCTCGCATATCTTCGCGAAGCGTATCAGGTTGGCTGCGCCATCGAGGCGACGGTTGTCGATGGCGTTGTCCGTCTCCAGTATCCGCCCAAGCAACGACGCCTCTGTCTCACCATGCTTGGCATATACTGCCGCATCTGCCTTTAGGTAATGACGGCATACAGCAGCTAGGCACATGAAAGCGGTGTGCCAGTGCTTCGGCAGCTTCTTCAAGAGGTCGCTGCGCACAGCACAGCAACATGCATGTGCAGTTAGTGGTCCGCATCAGGCACAGTAATCCACAAAGGAGAAACATGAAATGTTAGAAGTGGGGGGGGGGCGGCGCACTCCATGGCCGAGTGCGAGTATGTAAGGATGAAGTCTTGAAAGCTCTCCGCTGTCCAGTTCGGAAACATAGAAGAGCCGCCCATGATGATGATGGGAGGCCGCCCGAAGTCATTGGTCACCTTGATGTTTTTCACGCGCTGATCGTATATCTGCAAGCAGCACAAACGAAGCAGTCACATGTCAGTCGCCGGCCTACAACACTGTATTGACAATAATATACACGCAGGTATGCATGCAGGCAAGGGCGTCACACCCGATAGAAATTCTTGAACTTGATCATGGCGCTGCCAGGGCCACGGGACCGCACCTGCACCTCCCCCATCCTAAGCAAAAACGTCTTCACCACCCCCAGCAGGAGGGCATGATGCAACGGCAGAGCGTGGGAGTTCACGATACTGAATGTGGCGCCCAGAATGTCATATGCAGCATGCACATGGGCGGAGCCAGTAAGTCCCTTGGGCAGCTTGCCAGCGGCGGAGGCGCGCTGGAGCGCTTCCAGCTCGGTGTCCGTGAGCATGGAGCCATCCGCGCCGGCAAAGCACGACTGGACGCATTGCCGTCCGGGGTCTCGCAGAACCTCCGTGATGCATCGCTTCTGCGCTTCGCCCTCCTGCCGCGCCCGCGTATCCCTCACTCCGTTCCCCGGGGGCAGAATAGGGTTGAACGCTTGATGCCATAGTGTCTGCGCAGCGGCTGCGAAGTACCCTAGGAAGCGCACAGCTCCGTCCAAGTGGATGCCCTGGAAGAGGCACCACATGCAGGCAAAGAAAGCCGCGTGGTAGCCCCTGCCAGTCAGCTTGTACCTGGCAGGAGAGTCATTGTGAAGCGCTCCAAGGAACACTTTACTGCGGCCACCGGGGGGGGCGGCGGCATCTGCATTTGCACAAGCCACACATACGATGGTTGAGTATATTTTATAATAGCATATATGCATATATATGTCATACCGTTTAGCATGAGAGAGCACTTTATATTAGCACATCTTGCACATAAATGGAGAAGGTAAGGGGGGGGGGGGGGTACCATCAGTAGTTGGCGGTGCATCAGCAGCACTTGACGACGATGGCGCGGCACAGCGCCGGCCAAACGGAAGGGGTTCCTCCTGTGATTGCTTCATCGCAGCGAAGGTCTCCTTCAAGAAAATCCCAGTGTTGGGCGCTTCATGTGGCCCAGGCACCACAATCAGGATTTCAGAATTGGACGCTCCAGCTGCACAGTGCCTGTCAGCAAAGTGGCATGGTATCAGAGGGGATATATATTCAGTAAACGTTAGCCCTACAATCAAAACAAGGGGCATCAACACCACATGCACGCATGCATATACAGCCTTACCGCGGGACATTGGCTACCCGTGACACATACACAGTCGCGGAGTGATGCTTGAACTTGGTGAGCTGGACCCCGTCGATCCCAACGTCCATGATGAGGTTTGCCGCGTCGGCTATGGCTCCGTCAGTTGCCTCCTTCAACTGCCTCCCGAAGTCAGAGTTCAGGAACGCATTTTTGGACAGGTCCTGCATGTATGGCTGGTTGGCGGCGGAGTCGGGGCGCCGCAGCATTCGCCACAGGATCTCTATGATGCCGAAGTCAAAGTAGATGCCATCTGGTTCCAGGATGATCTTCCTATTCTTGCGAACCTGAACGAAACGCGGGGCTTCGCACTCCATGCAGGAGGCGACGCCAAGCTCGTCGGCTGCGAGGTGCAGCCGTAACAACACAACATTTAGTCAGCCGAAAATGTGACAATAATAAGAGCATGCATTGCGAGCAATCTAATGGTGGGGAGTCGACGAGCAGGGTGGGCAAGGATACTCACCGCTGTCGTGCAGTCTCCAACGGCCCTCTTGCGTGGAAAAGTTGTGCTCAGGGTCAGACATCATGTCGATGTCAGCGGGCGGCGGGTAAACATACTGCCCGCAGCTCCGACACCAATGCCCCTCGAATCGAGATATGTCGCTGTCGATGCCTAACGCCTTCAGCGACGCTGGCTCTGTCTTCGGAAACCTGTCGTTGCCTAGGGCGGTGTTTAGAATGTAGAGTATCTCTTCATACGCAGCGGTGGGCAGCTCGTAGTCGGCTTTGACGCGTAGAAGGTC
The DNA here is from genome assembly GCA_006384855.1 of Tetraselmis striata. Taxonomy (NCBI): domain Eukaryota; kingdom Viridiplantae; phylum Chlorophyta; class Chlorodendrophyceae; order Chlorodendrales; family Chlorodendraceae; genus Tetraselmis; species Tetraselmis striata. The sequence continues at coordinate 6,516 of VCJN01000845.1, forward strand.
GACAAGCACACCCCCGATGCTCGAGTTCTTGGGGGGCTTGCCAATCAGCTCGTGGCTGAAGCACTCGGGTAGCTCGCGGTCGTCATCGGGGTCCCTCGTACCATTGCCCACCTGATACCGGCAAAACACACGTCGTCAGTGTGGGCAAGAAAGGGCGGTGCAAGCCAGGTAGGGTGCAAGCAGTTTCAGCGGGCAGTTGGATGATGATGAGCACTACGCCGAAGACGGGGCCTACCTCTTCGGCACCGCCTTCCTGCGTCGCTGCCTCGGGTTGTTGCCGTTGTTCTCCCTCCTGCTCCTCGTCTTCCTCCTCTGCTGGCTCCTCATCCGTCGTATCATCGTCGCTGCCGTTCAAGCTTGATAGAAACCCTGCCGGTTCGCCTTCTTGCAGTTCGTTGTCCTCCCAGAAATTGTCGTCCAGTAGCCTACCAGCACGATCCGGCTCGCCCATCGCACCCGCGTGAGCGGCCACAACCGGACCGCCCGGAACCGGTTCCTCCTCCCCGTTGCTACCGAGGTCGTTCCGGTTGCCGGCAACGTTGTCGACTTCCATAGGGGCGGGCGGCTCCTCCGAGCTGCCACCGTCCAAGGTAAACCATCGAGAAAATATTTGTTCGCGAACGACTGACAGTTGCATCACGCGTGTGCTGTAAAGGCGGCCACGGGGAAAGCACATAACAAGGCGATGTCATCTAGTGGTGGGTCGAAGGTTAAAGTGGCTTGGAGTTGAAGCAGTAGGCCAGCAAGAGGGCTTGGGGCGAGGCACAAGTGGGGCATTACCGTCCGTCGTGATGCCGCACCCTAACCTTGTCGTTGGGGAGCGTCGCAGTGATGACCAGCTCATTATGGTTTGACATGAACCGAACACCAACCCATCGGCCGACGTCATTCCTCTGGTCAAGAACGCTGCGATGGGCTGCCCGAGTTCGGGTTCGGCGCGGACGAGGGGGTGTCGGTGTCGCGGGGGGAGACGCAGGGGCGGACGGTTCGAGCGACGCTGCTGGCTCATTGAGCGCTTGCGACGGCGAAGAGCCTACTGTTTTTTTCATCTGAGAAAAGGGGCGGGAGGTGACCGTTACGTTGAGGGCTGTGCATTCATGCGTGCACTCCATACATCGCAGACCTACGTGTTAGCACTAACGGGCACTTGCCAGTAAGCGGGCTTGCTCTGCCGAGCAGGCAGGGTTCGCCGCAGATTTGAGATGGCGCTCTCTGAAGTGGCGGCTGGTCCCGCCGAGTGTCTTCTTGCACACACGGCACTGCACCCCAACGACCTTGCCATGTGCATCCTTGCTATGTTGAAAGATGGTCCTCGAACTGACTCCTCGCTGGCCGCCGCGAGGCATCGCACGAAGCCAGTCGCGGGTTACGCACGGTGAGCAGGTGGGAAAATGGGAATGATGAGCGGCACTTCCGTCGGACTTATATCACTACATGCACTTCGTCAGAACCGGTACGGTACCGGTACTCGCGCCGCGTCAGCTTCTGGCCGACTAGCGCCGAGCGCCCTCGCGCGCCCGTGTAGCGGGTACTCGAGGGGCGAAAAGTGCGCAAGGGACTCATATCACGTACCGTTAGCGTACGGGTACTGCCATGGCAGTCATGGCTCGGCGCGGGTACTCGCGACCACCGCCGGATAGGCGGAGATAAGAGGATATAGGCGCGGTAAGGCGCGGGGTGATACAGAATACAGTAATCGTACAGTAAAATTGAGTACGGATACAGTACAAGTACCGTGTTAGTCGCGGTTAGGCGGACCCCGTTTCGACGAGTGATTACACGGTGGCAATTGCAATTAGCGCTGGATAATGTGAAGGCGTTTTCGAAATCGACAGAGAATGAGGCGGGTGCTGGCGGAGTGCATTGGCGGTGCATAGAATAGCGTGTCCCTGGGGTTTTGGCTGCATCGGACGCCGTATTCCCACCCATCCGGCACGGAATGTCCGGTTTTCACACATTTGCGTGTGAATATATAGATAGTGTGAATATTACGTACGCGTCTTTTACGCCGGGTGGATGGGCATCCGGCGTCCAATGCACCCCGAATCTCACCAACACGCTACTCTACGCACCCCCAACGCACTCCGCCAGCCCCGCCTCTTTCCGCGCAGGTCCTACGTTCCATTGTATGTATATACATACGTACATGTACTGCTCCGAAACCAGCCCAAACTTAATGAGTGCACAAGTGTAAATGGGGGGGGGGGGGTGGTGGGGGGGGGGGGGTGTGGCGGCGGGGCATCCACTCACACATACCCCGGCGATGCATGACAGATATTACATGCCGTGGCGGGTCGGCGGGCCGACCCGGCGTGGGGGGGGGGGGGGGGGGGGGGGGCGTCTATTCAACTACACGTGCGACAGTGTCGTTTCGTGGAGCAGTATATGTGCCCGGCCTCATTTATACCGCCCCCTACCTGCGCTGCATGGTCCACCCCTACGAATTACTTAGCACAAACCGCCATTACTTAATAGGAACCTAGCACAGCCAGGCTTATATGCCCGCTTTGCCGATCAACTTCTACGCACTTTCCGTCCCTTAACCGCCGGACATGGGGGTTAAGCCGTCAGCCTCGGCAGTTGCTTAGCCAGACTTGGCATCCCGTACCGTGTCCATGGCTTCGCAGCTCTGCCGCCGGCACACGCCGAGTCCGGCGCTTGCTGCCGCGGGGTTGCGCACGCATGCACGCACGGTAATACGCCGCCGACGCCGCCACGCTTATTTCCACCACCTTCGCCAGCCGCAGCTTCGCACGCCTTTCCGCCGACATACGAAACGCACGAATCCCCCCCCCCCCCCCCCCCCCCCCCCCCCCCCCCCCCGTCCCCGCGTCATGTATATTATATTCGAGGCGACTATGCGGGGCGCAGCACACGCCGCGGCTTGGGTCGGCGGAGCGGCAGGCGGCGGGAGCCCTAATGGCCGGGCAATATCCACACCCACACAGGCACCGCCGCTCACCTCCGACGCGGATGAACCGCCTCCCAAAGGAAACATGCCGGTTGGTGGTAATCCCAGCAGGCGTGGGGTGCCGGCGCCGGTACTGGTGCGACGGAGCTGTCGCGTCAGGAACCGCACCGCATGTGGAGCAACACATGGCGGTGCCGGCCCCACCTATGTCTAGGGCCACCTCCTCACAACACCCCGCCACGACGGCGTCGGCCACCGCCGACGGCGCCGTTGCGGGGGGGGACGCCCTGCCAGGCGACGATGATGCGCCTGGTGCGCCGCGTCAGGAGGCGGAGGAGGCCGTGGTCGAGGCGACTGATCGGGCTGAGGGGGTTGTCGAGGCGAGCGAGGCTGCGCTCGCGCCACCCGCCCCGCAGCCACCTGCGGGACATGCCGACTTGCTCGTCGCCATGTTGACCGGAGCACTACGAGCAGTGGCGGGAGGCGGCCACATGCACTATCATGTGCGTGTCCTGGCCGGACGCCCGTCATGCGTGGACTGCGGCCAACGGACGGACTGGGAGTGTTGCTGCGACGGCACCCCGGCTTTGTGCGGCCCCAAGTACCCATGCATGGCGACCCATCAGCGGGCAGTCCTCTGCCCGACCACGGCCACGGTGAGGGCGGAGTTCCGCCATGTCAGGGACGCGTTCCACGACGCGACTCGCGCCGCCGTGTGTGAGGCTTCCGAGAAGGCACGCGCGGCTGGTAGGGTGCGCAAGGTGAGGCGGCGGACGGCCCAGGAGCTGAAGGAGAGCGAGACATGCCGTCAGTGAGGTCGGGCGCAATGTCATTGGGTGGGGCACACGGACGTGTAACACTTGCACTTTGCGCGTACTGCTGGGTTACATCCAAGCGGTGTCACACTATGCAACCGGAAAGGCTGCGTTGCTACTGCAAACGATGCTACGCCTCACTCGGTAGCAACCGCTGCCCCGCCTATCCCACAGCCGCTGCCCCCCCCCCCCCCCCCCCCCCCCCCCCCCCCCCCCCCCACCCCCCCCCCCCCCCCCCCCCCCCCCCCCCCCCCCCGCGCGGGATCCCCGCCATCAGCAGCTTGCACTTGCACTTTGCGCGTACTGCTGGGTTACATCCAGGCGGCGTCACACCGGAAAGGCTGCGTTGCTACTGCAAACGATGCTACGCCTCACTCGGTAGCAACCGCTGCCCCGCCCATCCCACTCGGGATGCTGAGAGCAGCTAAAGGGCACCGGGGGCGGGGCAAGAGGGAGCAGGGCCAATGATTGTGGAAGAGCGGGGACCCGCTTGCATGCCATCGTATTATATCTTGCACAATATCTGTTGCTGCACTCATATCTCACATCACTAGCTTAGCTATAGTGATTCCCCCCCCCCCCCCCGCACCGCGTACGCACAAGCCTGGGTATACGCATCAACTGCCCGCCGGGATGAGAAACTGGTATTGGTAGTGTGTCTGTGGGGTGGAGGGGGGGCAAAAGAGCTGCCAATTGCTGCCAAGCTGGTGCGTTACATTGGGGCAGGCGCTGGGCAGACAATTGGGGCTCGCTTCAGAGCATTGTCTAGTGCCTATGCGGCTGCGCCGCCTCCGCCGCATGCAGACTCTCCGGGCTCACCAGCACCGCCACCTCAGTCATGCGGCCCTGCATCCCGCAGCCCGCCGCCGCCAGCCAGATTTGAGGTATCCAGAAGCCAGTGCTGGGGTTGTTGCGGCATGACCGCATAGTTTTCAGCGGCTGCCGTCCCCAACTTGTAATGCATCCCTTTCCGCCGATTCCGCTGTATGCGCTGTCTTGGCGCCGCGCTGCCCCGCCCATCCCACTCGCGTTGGCGCCGCGCTGCCCCGGCCGCCGCGCCTTGGCGCCGCGCTGCCCCGCCCATCCCACTCGCGTTGGCGCCGCGCTGCCCCGGCCGCCGCGCCTTGGCGCCGCGCTGCTCCGGCCGCCGCGCCTTGGCGCCGCGCTGCCCCGGCCGCCGCGCCTTGGCGCCGCGCTGCCCCGCCCATCCCCCTCGCGTTGGCGCCGCGCTGCCCCGGCCGCCGCGCCTTGGCGCCGCGCTGCTCCGGCCGCCGCGCCTTGGCGCCGCGCTGCCCCGGCCGCCGCGCCTTGGCGCCGCGCTGCCCCGGCCGCCGCGCCTTGGCGCCGCGCTGCCCCGGCCGCCGCGCCTTGGCGCCGCGCTGCCCCGGCCGCCGCGCCTTGGCGCCGCGCTGCCCCGGCCGCCGCGCCTTGGCGCCGCGCTGCCCCGGCCGCCGCGCCTTGGCGCCGCGCTGGGTATCGAGTCCTCCCCTCCCTAGTGAGCGCGTCCACCTGCGCCTTGCGCTCGGGGCCGTCCTCCTCCGTCACCACATTCTGCAACCCCCACCGCGTGACGAACCACGCAGCTCCTTGTAGGCGCTTGTACATGTGCCCAAGCACCGCCAGTCGCGACACCGAACGCACCACCGCTGGGGACGCGAGCTCCTTCTCGGGCATGATCGCCTTCACCCGGGCCTCCTCGAACAGCGGACCGGCGTTAAGAATGGAAAACGTTTCCATGTGGTGCAAGCAGTCCTCCATGACCCAGCCGGGCTGCACCGTCACCTTGGCTGACCCTGCAGTCATGGAGGGGAATGCCGTCACGCCCACGCACATGCCCACGCCCGGGGGGGGGGGGGGGGGGAGGGGTTTACCTTTCGATTCTTGGACACTGCAAACGAAGGGGGCAACCCGCGTTCAAAGTTGCTGGGTATCGGGACTAAAGCCTGGCGCCGGTCTTCCTGCTTCATAGCTCGGAATCCAATGTGGCCCTGCACGGTGACAAATTTCCTCCAGAAGTCCCTTCCCAAGCCAAAAAAAAACAGGTGGAACGGCGCGAGGGGGAAGAGGTTGACCATGCTGACATAGCCCAGGACCACATGCACATGGCACACGCCATGGCAGCCAGTGTTGTGCTTGGCCTCCGCCAGCCGGGTTGTGTTGACCGCACGCCGGGCAAGGTGCGTGATTCACTGGACAAATCATCGCCTTCATGGACGGTTACCAAGCGAGCCTCCCCGTCCGCATCCACAGGGGGGTGCTCCTGGGCAGCCGCCATAGCCTCCACAACCTGCCACGCCGACCGGGCGGGTGCGTGTGATTCCATACAACCGCAGTTGAGTGGTGCCACGAGCACGCAGGCCGGGCCCACTCACCTCTGAACGCAGAAGGCCCACAATGCCCCCGTCCTCGAAAACAGCGCGCCACTGGGTCGCCCCGCCGTAGTCCTCCAACACCCACTCGGTAACGACGCCGGTTATCACGCCGTAGTGCCATACTCCCCGGAACTTCTTGGCGATGACCTCCATGTAGAAGTCGCCGGGATCGCCTTTCCATATCACGCCCTCATCGCGGGTTCCACGCCCGCCGGCGGCCACGCAGGCGCGTCGATGTCCACACCGTCTTCGCCAACGGGGTCCTCCCCCACACCCATCACATCGTCCACCTTCGAGCCGCCGTCGTCCGAGACCGGCGCCGGCGGGCCGTTTCCGACGGCTGCAGCTACTCATGCTGCCGCCCCTGTTGTTGTTGTTGCTGCTGCTGCCGCCCCTGCTGCTGCTGCTTGTGATAAGGCGGCCTTGCGGCGCAACTTAGCCGCACGCTTCAACGAGTGGCTACAGTTCGGGAATTTTAGGAAGTGCCGCTCTCGCGCCATCTTATCACATGTGCCCGTCACGTTGCCCCGGCAGTGCTTGCATGAGTACACGCCATCCTTCGACACACTCGCTATCCATCCCTTTGCCGGCATGCCTGCTGCCGCGCGCGGGGGGCGGGGGGGGGGGGGGGGGGAGGGGGGGGGGGTTGAGAGTTGGGGTGGATGTAACCCACCACCGGCAGGCAACACAGATGCGAGTGCGCGGCTGTCCGCGCTTGATTCAACGGTGAGCGGCGGTGACCGTGAGGCGACCCCATACTTCATGCACGTGCTGGGGCGTTACACAATCATCAGCAGTTAGGGCGGCTGCATTAAAACGCGCACCTACGAACACCACCTACCGCCTACCACCTACCGTACCACCTACATCCGCCCACACCTCCGCCCGTCGTGCCGCACATCGCCGCACACCGCGGGGTCAGCGGTCAGCGATGTGCGGTCAGCGATGTGCGGCGATGTGCAATGAGTGCGTACATCCGCCTGTACTTAGCCCGGGTGCTCCGCGTCGGCGGGCGACACGCGAGCCCGCGTGCGCATATCAATTTGATGAAATTATGGAAACGAGAAATTCATATAGTGCTTTACAGGTCGCGCGCGATAGTCGTCGCTACTGGGTATGAAATCCACGTCCCTCGTCCGTCCCGTATCGTCCCCGTATGTCGTCGTTCGTCACCAGTAGGGCACATTTACGTCACATCTGAATCTCACAGTGATTACACCGCATCCGGAGGGGACCTGACCGAGCTCGCCAGATCTGGCCGCAACACGCGTCGAGCAGGCGGGCAAGTATTGTAAGCGCGCACAACTCACCTGGGGTGGCATCGTCCTTGTCTCCTTGGCGTGCCCAGAGGTGCGCCTGCTGATCTGAGACGAGCCCTTGCCAGTCTCGTTGTCGGCGACCTCACCGGAGTACTACTCCATATGTACTTTCTTTTCTCAACCTCCTTACGATCACATGCACGCGCGTCGCAATCACACGAGTAGTCGCTGCGGCACGAACGCGGCGGTACTGTACTTGTGGTGTGTGACGCGCCCGATCCTGGAGAAGAGGCCGTGCTGTCGACCGTCGCCATGCTGCAGCGTTGGGCGAGTGTTGGGGGCGGTGGAGGACTGTGATCTGTGGTGAGGAAGAGGCGGCGGATGACCGTTCTCGGACGGGCCGTTGACTGGGCGGCATAATCTCAAACTATGGGTAAAAATAATTGACCGAGCTGCTGATAGTTTTGTACTATCCCTAGTACGTATACCGAAATCCAATCCAAGGAATATATCATCCCATACGGGAATATTATTGCCACGCTATTGTATACTCTCGTACCGGTATGACTCTCGAGTAGAGAATATATAATCCCATACGGGAGAACCAGTAATCGTAATTTATATTCGCAGTAGTTTGCCCTTTATATTCGACGCGGTGCAAAGTACATGCACGGATGCACATGATGACCACAACGAGGTGCAGTATAGTGCGCGCGCGCGCGGTTGGTCTGGCAGGGGTCAGAGCGGCGGCAGACGGAAATCAGGTCCACCTCACCCTCAGACACCGAGTTTTTACCCATAGTTTGAGATTATGCCGCCCAGTCAACGGCCCGTCCGAGAACGGTCATCCGCCGCCTCTTCCTCACCACAGATCACAGTCCTCCACCGCCCCCACCACTCGCCCAACGCTGCAGCATGGCGACGGTCGAAAGCACGGCCTCTTCTCCAGGATCGGGCGCGTCACACACCACAAGTACAGTACCGCCGCGTTCGTGCCGCAGCGACTACTCGTGTGATTGCGACGCGCGTGCATGTGATCGTAAGGAGGTTGAGAAAAGAAAGTACATATGGAGTAGTACTCCGGTGAGGTCGCCGACAACGAGACTGGCAAGGGCTCGTCTCAGATCAGCAGGCGCACCTCTGGGCACGCCAAGGAGACAAGGACGATGCCACCCCAGGTGAGTTGTGCGCGCTTACAATACTTGCCCGCCTGCTCGACGCGTGTTGCGGCCAGATCTGGCGAGCTCGGTCAGGTCCCCTCCGGATGCGGTGTAATGTACGCCCGCGTTCGAGTTGGATAGGCAACTAAGTCGGCACGAATACAAGCCCGAACGAGACGAGCGGTATCATGGTCCTGCTAGGTAGTATTACATGTCTCGTCAGGCCGCCGCGGCGGCACCAGCGAGGACGCTTGGTGGTGGACTGGGGGGGGCGGGGGGGGCGGAGGGTGAGCAGGTGGAGCTTTGACCTGTACTCCCCCATATACATCGACCGTCATGAGTGGTTATTTAGCATTTTGATCAAGCGCAGTAGTTAAGCACACAACATAATTAAACCGCAGTACTTAAGGTCTTGCAAGGGAAATAGGTCTGTCATCAGTGGGACGAAACGGTTTGTCATCAGCGGGACGAAACGGTTTGTCATCAGTGGGACAAAACGGTATGTCATCAGTGGGACGAAACGGTCTATCATCAGTGGGACGAAACGGTTTGTCATCAGTGGGACGAAACGGTTTGTCATCAGTGGGACAAAACGGTTTGTCATCAGTGGGACAAAACGGTTTGTCATCAGTGGGACAAAACGGTTTGTCATCAGTGGGACGAAACGGTTTGTCATCAGTGGGACAAAACGGTCTGTCATCAGTGGGACGAAACGGTCTGTCATCAGTGGGACGAAACGGTTTGTCCTCAGTGGGACGAAACGGTATGTCATCAGTGGGACGAAACGGTCTGTCATCAGTGGGACGAAAACAGTCGCTGCACGTAGCGAGTACAGCCAGCAGTAGGTGTAGCGAGGTGTAGTCGCTAGTAGGTGTAGCGAGTAGTACCTGCCTTACTGGTAGCGAGTACACTCACAGACGCACTACAGTTACTACAGCGAGTAGGAAGATTCCCTTGGATTCCCGATCCTTTTATTTTGGTGATTTCCGATATCGCCTTCTGCTGCTAGCACATGTAATTAATTCCCTAACCCGCCCACAATATTCTCTTTCTGGTACCAGCAGTACGGGACGGGGTATTGGCAAATATCTACGAGCGATACCTGGTACGGGTAGTCGCGTAAGGCCCATAGCAGTAGTCCACTGCCCATACCAGGAGTCGCTACAGGCAGTCGCGTATAAGGGTTAATAGCCACTATATATATATGTATAGCGCCGCGCGACGACGTACGAGAAATCTTCATGTGTGGTGATCCTTATCCCTTAGTAGCAGGTGCGCGTACCTGTACCTGTCGGCGGGATGATTTATTATTAGTCACTATGGTTACCGTACCTCTACCGCCCCTGCTAGTAGTACAGTCGCCGTAGCTAGATACTGTCGTAGCGCGACTGCACGTACGAATCAGCTACTAATGGTGCTAATCAGCGTATAGTAAGGATCGCTCGCTACGTATAATACGGCTCCTACAGTGGCGCGCGACTGCTAGGCGGTAAAATAAAGCGACCATAAATAAGTGCGATTAGCCTCTGGTAGCGAGTCGCAGTAGCGAGTAGCGACTCAGGTACCCGTGTGCAGCAAGTAGAAGAAGGGTTCCAGGCGCTACCGCCAAGGATTAGTGTAATAGCGCTAAGGATTGCGACGAGCATATTACGACAGTAATAGCACGACAGCCAGCTATTTATTATTAATGGCGCGACTAAAAGGATTGCTCAGCATGTAAAATACAGCTCGTATTGCGCGACTGCTAGCGACTAAACCCTGAAGTACCCGCAGCGGTATACCCGCAACTGTTCTGTAGAGTTCTTACCACAGGCGGGCGTTTCCTAGTGCCATTTTGGGTGGTTTTGCGGATAGCCCATACAGCGACCAATGATTTTTCTTATTTCAGGCGGGTAGCAATCCCCAGTCCATAATATGGGACTACTAGTCGCTGCTACACTACGCGAGAACTACAGGCACGAGGACTACTTGTCGCACTACACTACCTCGTTGTCTGTCCGCCCGGTATAGAGCGGTGATCTCCTACTCCGGAGGTCCCCGGTTCGATTCGTCCCGCTCTGTTAT
>VCJN01000846.1:0-14976 GCA_006384855.1 Tetraselmis striata
AGGCGGGTCACCTGATGCAAAAAGCTCGGCTCGCCAACCTGACAGCCTTTCATTGCTCCCCCTCTTCCACACACACAGATGGAAATGAAGTTGCAATAATAGCATGTAGGACTGCATGTGTAGGCTTAATCAGCAGCACCCGCTGATGGCGATAAATCAGGCAAGTGGTGATTGAGTGAGGCAGTAACCTGGGTGAGGTGGCCAGGGAGGGCACTACGGGAAGAGGCAGGGAGTGTTGCAGGAGAATTTTCAATATGTGAGTGGCTGATGCACTCCTATCCCTCGTGCATTCAGCCTCAATGGTGCCCCTAGGGCCGCGCCTGCGGTTGCTGCGATGTCACTTGTGGCGGGTCACTGTCCGGCGAGGTCGGCGCGACGACGAAATGCGCCAAATGGCCTCGCACGTGGCTGTAGCTCCGGACGTATCTTGGGGCGGCTGGGCGGCGCCAGGAGGGGAAGTACTAGTACGGCGGCATGCGGTGGGGGTCTCCACTTGTTCTGGTGTACAGGTGCGGGAGCCGTAGCGGAGGTGCCAGGGTGAGCGGCTCTACAGCAACCCAGGCGAAGTCCGGCCGGGCGATTCGCGGAGCAAGCGCACCTGCTTATCCGCATCCGCCCGATCGCTCGTCGCGGTCGAGTCGTGCAGCAACCTGGCGATGGCCTGGAGGGCGTGGCGAAGGGTTGCTGCCGATCAGTCACAGCCACGGTAGTCGACACATTGAAAAGACCGGCAGGAGGTATTATTAGTTTGGGGTGGGGGGGGGGGGGGGGGGGGGGGTCGCCTATCCGCGCGATGCCGCGACATCGAGCTCCACAACGCCCGTACCTGGTTCAAACAAACGGCGAACGTGCAGAGTGTGGAGACCGACCGCTCCGCGAGCCGAAGATATGCTTTATTTGCCGCTGCAGGTAGCGACTGAAGCATAGCGACTTGTCTGTTACGGTGACAAGGGCAGCGCGCCCAGCCTCTGCATCGCGCCGAGTCGTCATCACCCGCCGGCCGAGCCGGGCGACGAACATTCGAACAGCCGCGGCGCGTTCCGCGCGCTGGTGACAATCGCTTTCCAGCAATAGCACCGGATCGTCACCAGCTGGGGCTGGGGTGTCACCAGCACTGAGCGGAGAGCCAAAAATAACGTTATTTTGGGGCTTCAAGTGCCGGGAGACGCAAAATAACTGTTATTTCGAGCGAACGGCCTGTCACCGGCGATGTCACCAACTCGTCTCCCGCGACCCGATACGGCCAGATAATTCACGTTATATCGTTCGGACATTAGGCAAGTGAAGTAAGCAGGTAAGTACAAAGGCACTTACCTGCCAAGCCGGCAAGCCCCCGCACCGCTAACCCCGCACCCGGCATGGACACAGATATCCGAAACCCGGGGCGGAAATAGCAGTGAGGTTTATCACCACCATCGCCGCTGGGAATCGAACACTGAGCCAACCGCATACGATGCGAACGACATGACGAGGTTCTCGGGCAAGGTGGTTGTGGTTTAGCGACTAGAAGGTATTTGAAGAATGGTCGCAAAGCTGTGCCAACCCTGCTGCCCCTCACCCAGCTTATCCCCACAACAAGCCCCCTCCGCGTACGGGCGTACGAAGGGCGTACAGGTACGGCGGCTGGTGTAAATTGAATAATGATAATCGTATTGCCTGTACCAGTACCAGTTTTTCTTGTTTTCCTAATTCTGGGGAACAGCCCTTTTTGTAATTCACACCAGTACCAGTATGGGATATGCAGCAACTATATACTTCTGAACCAACCCTGCTTTTTTTATAGTACACCGAGACTACATAGTACTACATCAGTACGGTACTACACCTCTCCACATAAGTATGGGGTTTGCGAATTTTATCCACATGCCCATATGCGGCCACACTGAGACCGTGCGCGCGTGCATGCGTGTTACTCAGGGTAGCACGGCTGGGGGGAAATGCCGCGATAGCGCGATACACCCCATATTGCCATGCGGTCGCCGTTGCCGTGAACGCTTTCATTTAGGCGAAAGGAGGGCTTCTGGCGCTAGCGCTTTACAACCACAAATTGCGCCACTCGTGTGCACAAATAGGCATGGGACACCACAGCCCCCGTACTCATACCACATCACCCTTGGTACGATCACTATCCACCACACACGTAGGGCATTGAAATTATGTCATTAACGACAAGGACCAAGCCCTAGCTACGTGTCGATGACGGTTGTTTATGGCCAAAATCATGGACAAAATGCGGTTGTGATCGTTGCACGCGCAAACGGGAGAGGGTTCTTGCTGCCTCCTTGGCGTTGGCCAAAGCTTTTCTATAGCATTGCATGGCCGCATGCTCATACCGTGTCATGGTGAGCCCAGTGGGGCGGCAATGGCGTGCACCTTAATGTGTCGATGCGGGTGGAAATAATGTTGTGAAAGGGGGATCTGGCATGGCGGCCGTGAGCATCGCTCAAGGGGGGTATGTGCCAAGTAGTATGAGTAGTCCGTGTACAAGTACATACGACACACTGTCCCATAACTGTGTATCAGGTTTTGAGATCCCCTTGGCGTAAAGTTTCACGCCAACGTGTTGACCACACGGTCGCTGACACGTCAGATTTCGACAGAATGTTTCAAAAAATGCGAAAAATGCTTAAATGGCCTCGGACGACCGTGCTGCTCCTGTGGAATCAGCAGCCCTGCTCGCGCAGTTTTTAGTGGTATTTATATGAAAATTTTCGGACGTTTATTCCTCGCAACGCACTGAGCGGTACCGCGGGTTTGAGAGCTGCAACACAAGGCCGCACTGCAGTGGCGATGGTATCACGCCACATCGTGCACGGGCGCACGCCACTACTATGGCCCCACCCCAAGCAAAGATACCCTAGCCTCCCACGGCGTTCCTGAAACGCGATAAACACGCTTTTTGTACTACTGTCGTCCATGTAACATCACACCACTTATCAGCGGTGCTTGGCTACCACACGACCTCAGGGCTTGACCAAAACCCTTGTGGACCTCGTATGTGCAGGGCCTTGCTGACATGTTTCCTCGGCCACCCATGGCCATCCCACCAAGCAATGCCCTATGCATGCGCGGCGGGAGGTGCGGGGCACCAACCCCCGTTGTTGTGGGGTATTGGAAACGCTCAGTGTTAGTGGCGCAAGTGCCACTCATGTAGGGCACTTATTATGACGCCAAAGGGGTTGCTTACACCCTATGGTGGTAACGGCTGAGCATAAATGTGCAATGTTCCAGGATTTCAGGTCATAAACCCTAGATTCAGCTGCCGTACTATTCGTAAGCTCGGATTCGGCGAGAAAGGGGCCTTATGTGGAGGGGTGTAGATAGCACTGTATAGCTGTAGCGACTACATACGTTTATATATACATACGTTTATACAGGTCTACTACTGACGACGAAAATGGCTGATACTGTACAAGCGGGGATGATTTGCTCAATTGATTTGCTCAATTAAATCAATTGAATTGCTGGCAGCAGAGCCGTGTCCCCCCCGGCCCGTGAATCCGTGATCATCAGCACTCGTAGTACCTACTTTGGCCCGACTCTTCCAGTGTAAAACCGCCGCCAACCGCCCCCAGAGGGTACTCGCAAATCGACGGCGGCAGTGTTCCTTAGTATATTAATTACATGAGCTAGCAGCAGAAGGCGATATTCCAACGGCAGTGTTCCTTAGGCAACCAGAGGATGCAGCGCGGCCCGCCTCGCCAGCACGCCAGAGGCAGGCGACCTCGGGTGAACAGTTGCGGCCACAGGCGTTGTTACGGCCCACCCACAGTTCTAGCTCACAAGCTGCTGTCGTTCCAGCTTGAGCCCAGCGGCTGCAGTCGCCGTCTTCCCCGAGGTCGTCGCGCCCGCCGCGCCGATTCACGCTCGCAGTGAGTCGACCTCCCCGGTGCGTAATGCCACGACCTCCCGCGCGTCGTTGGCGCGCGCTGGCGCTCCTGGCGCTAGTTCTAGCGCTGGTTGGTGAAGCATCAAGCCAGCAGTGTTACCTGGAGGACCCCGACGCGGAGTGCGCAGTGTGCTGGACCCGGGACGCGACGCCGGGCGCGAACGGCACTACGTCGATGCCCTCGCCCTGCGGGCCGGGCCTGCAGCTGGCCTTCGATTCCGAACCGCCCGCGGCGATGCTGGCGGGGCGCATCTACTCCATGGATTACACCCTCACCGTTGACTTGGATGAAGTCGCTGTCGTACCCTGGGCGGCGGAGGGCGACGGAGACTCCGCCTCGCCGCGCCTCTGGCAGGTAGCACCGTCTTTTCAAACACTTAAAAACCAAGCAAAAAAGCTACACTCCTGCTACCCCCGGCCCGCCCCCTTCTCCTTCGCCCTCGACCCCTGATATGGACACGTCTACCCGCACTGCTGCTGGCAGGTGCAACATGCCAACATCCACGCTTGCCGTCTGGAGGCTGGGGCGTGCACCCCCTTCCTGCCGCCCTCGGATCTCGTCACGCACACCGGCGCACTGGCAGGGGAGTTGGGCGCTGACGGCTCGGCAACACTGTCTAGCTCCCTCGCGCTGAACCCGCCTGGCGTGTACACCATCATCGTTCACATCAGGTGCGCCTCCCTGTTTGTGGCAGCCGCCGTTGGATACCCGTCGCTGTCTCATGGGATTGGTGTTGTTAACCCCCCCCCCCCCCCCCCCCAACAAAAAAAAAACACAACAAAACTAAATCCTTCTCTGCTGATCTCTACCACTTTACCCCGGCTGCCACGATGTTCTTTTCGATAATTTGCTGCAACAACCGCAAAGAGTCTGGCATGCCCCCTAATTTATACGAAATTTGTCTGCAGGATCTTCACCACCACGCCCAGGTGCAACATCAATGCGGGCGACGCCTGCCCCATCACTGAGCGTAATATTGCCATGGGCTTGCGGCGCACAGTGGCGATGAACATGGCGCGGCAGCTCTCAAGCCAGTGCTACCTTGAGGACCCCAATGCAACATGCGCGATGTGCTGGACCACCAACAGTGCTGGGGAGGAGGACCTTGCGGCGTGCCCGCTGTCCATCCTGCTGCAGTTTGACACTGCGCTACCGCAGCAGCTGGAGGAGGGACGCGGGTATGAGGTGGAGTATAGCCTGATGATTGACACGTCTAAAGTGCCAGTCGTAGCGATGACGCCACCTGGTGGCATGCCTGCGGAGATCACCCACGCGAACATCCACTCCTGGTGAGGTTACCAAATGCTGAATTGTGTCTGCAGGGCACAAAGATAATGCGTAGTTTTCCACCATGGAGTTGAAGGATATGTTCGATATTCGTTGTGGGTTCTGATAGATTTCCGGATGGGTGTACTTTTTTCCCTTTAACGTGTGTGTTGCCGGGGGGGGGGGGGGGGGGGGGGGGGGACAAAACACGAACATCTAGTAAAATCCAAGCAAGGCTAACAGTGTTGTGTGTGAGCATATTTTGCGGCGGTTTTCTAACCTTTGCGGGGTTTTTCATCCGCCACTGGCTGCCAGTTTTTCACGTATAGGCACCTGCACACCCTTTGTGGAGGACACCCCGGGACTGTCTACGCACACGTCAGCCGACACCGCGCTGCTGGACGCAGATGGGTACGCCGCGTTCTCCGCCGACTTGGAGCTGGAGGCGGGGCTGTACACCATCATCGCCCACCTGCGCTTCTACACGCTGGATGATGACGTGCCATCTCCAGTAGGCGGCTGCGAAGGGAAGGACTGCCTCAAGGTGCGCACCCGAGTCACAGGGAGATTGGGGGAGAGGGGGGGGGGGGGGGGGGGGAGACCAAAGTGTCTGCGCCCTCTCAACTTTTGCATGCAAAGCCATGCATCTGCGCAGGCATTGAAGGTGTTTGCCTGCCTCTTGCCGCCAGGTGTACGACGTTGCGGTCGGCTCCCGCCGCAGGGTGATCCTGGCAAGCCAGCTGCCTGCAGGCAACCCCACTGGCGTCCCTCGCAGCGACACCGAGGCACCTCGGCCCACAGAGGCACCTCCTGAGGGAGATCCTGTGGCGGCTTCTGCTGACCTGCCGGTGGCAGCCATTGCTGGCGGCGTGGCGGCGGCAGTGGCGTTGGTGGCCCTGCTGGCTGGGCTGCTCTTGGCTAAGCGGTCTGGCCGGCTGGAAGGGTGCGCTGGTGGCAACGCCAATGGCAAGCTTTTGCCGCATCATGAGGCAAGCATGGCCGCCTCGGAAATCTCCCGTAAAGGCACGTTGAACTTTCTTCGGCTGCCAGAAGGGGCCGGCGCAAAGCTGGGTGTGCAAGAGAAACCCAACAAGGAGTTTGCAAAGCTAGCAAGCTCTATCATTGATCTGCACGAAGGCATGTCAGAGGAGATGCGCCGCGCGCCGGTGCGCCTGCTGCTGGCCAAATACGTCCGCTCTGCGGCCAAGCTACACTGCTACGAGGAGCTGTCTGACATACGCGAGCCCGCACGCGGGCACATGTTCGTGGATGTGCCCTACGACAAAACGACACAAAAGATGTGGGATGCGACGGCCGTGGTCAGCTGGCGCTGGTCGGCCAGCAAGCCACAGGAGCTACAGCCGGGATACACCCCGATGGACTCCGGCCAGATGGCCACGTTGCACTCTGTGATGGACAGCCAGCCGTATGTGGAGTACGTGTGGGTGGACTGGAGCTGCGTGCCGCAGTATGGGCCTGGCGTCATGCTGGAGGTGGCGCGTAGCAAGCTGTTCTACGCCCGCGCGCGCCTGATGCCGGTGCTGCCCTGCGTGCGGCCCCTGCCTCACGGCGAGTTGCGCGTTGTGATCAGCGGCGTGCTGCGCGCGCTCGACCGGATGCCGTCCAGCAAGGTTGTCACCGCGGCATCAAGCACCCTGTCCAACCTGCTCTCCAAGGGGAAGTACGCCGAGTTCAGCTACTTTGGCCGGGTGTGGACGCTGGCGGAGCGCATGGCACGCCACGGCCGCGGTGAGGTGCTGCGCAACTGGCTCAGCCTGGAGATCTGGCTGGGCATGACTCTGGATGCGTTGTGGGGCTCCACCACCCCGACAATGACAAGCTCTGCCGGCATGGCGCACTACTGGCGCTTCATATTTGCCGGCAACGCCAAGGACGACAGTGCCGCGATGCGCGCTGTCGAGGAGCTGCGAGTTGTGCGCGCGCATGGCTCTAGCATGGCCTCCGACAACGTGCACGACCTGCTGGCTCGCCTCTTTGTGGCCGCGGTGGAGGTGCGTGCCCCCTTCACAATCTGCTCCTTCTATGCCAGACTTCAGAGTCTTTCTTGCCCCATTGAATATTGGACAGTTCAAATGGTAACAACTGGGGAAGTAGCTTGCTCCGTCAACTGCATGCCGCGGACCAGGTATCATTGCAGCCGTTGCTGTTATCGACTGAGGCAGGGCAATGATCCGGCCAGTAGGTGTGGAAGACTGTCGGCGTGGAGGAAGCCCTGGATGTGGCATGGCTGAAGCAGTACCTCCTGCACGAGGCAGACAATATCTACCATTCATGGGACCCTCGTGATGGAGTGTTTGCGATCTTCACGTGAGCCCCCATTCTTGCCAGCACCTGCTGCATGGCCCTCCTCAAGCGTGCCCTGACGCCTGTGCGCTAGGCACGTGTCTCATAATTATTTGTGGTCATATTATTCTGACGGCTATGGGCGCACCCCGCGCCCTCTGCTTGTGTGTGCAGATACTTCTGCTGGCACCTGCGCGAGGACTTCGCGGAGGCGCACCGCGACCTGTGCCGACTGGCTGACATCCCGGAGACCGATTCAAGGATGTTCCCCTACGTGACTGGCGAAGTCCCCAGCACTGAGCTGCTCGGTGCCGTGGAGAGCCGCAAGGATGGCATTGCTGGCGACACCGAGCCGTCTGATGTACTCCTGACCGTGGAGTGAGGACTGTCATGGCGACCATTTCATTCATCGCTCCCATACTACTCTCATGTCTAGGCCGCACCAGCGGTACGCCATCTTGGCAGCCACCTGACAGGACATTTGGGGAGATAGAGAGCGGGGGGGGGGGGGGGGGGGGGGGGTCATCACACTCTCCTGCGATAACAGCTTCACCCCCCGCATGTGTCACTTCCTTCATTAGTCGAATGCACAATACATGGTAGTAGGCAACCTTGGCCATGACGACGTGACCCTATTTAAAAAGAAACGAGGCTTCCGACAATGCCCCATGACGAAATAGTGCCTCATCAACACACAGGTGTGTAACGGTGTGCTATATAAAATAAACCGAATTTCCACTCTGTATTGCATCCTTGCGACTTTGGCAGATTGCGTGACGCGGCTTTCGTCCTGCATCGTGAGTAGTGCTGTGAGTGCCAGCCATATCTTGATGTAGCGACTATAAATAAGACTGAAATTGGTAAACATTTCCGATGAGGATGAGGATATCGTAAATTCTGCGGCGCCGCAGGATTTAGCGACTACAGGACCCATATTCTGCGGCACGCGGACACGCGGGTGCGTCCACCGCATTGACAGCCACGCAAGACGCCAAGACATATTATAAGTCGCTACGGTCGACAAGAATAATGATGCACCTGTGCGAATGTTCAGTGCACCCGTACTGGTACGTCGCTGGCTGTCGTTTTCGTCCGTGTCGCATTCTTTCCGGCACTACATCAGGGCATAGCGCTTCTTGGTACATGTAAGGATATGTACCACACAAATCCCCATGTGGGTACCCAGTGCCTGGTGCGTTTTTGCGCGGTATCCTTACAGATGGTGCTTCTACGCACGCATTGGATACGGGTTCGATCCCGCGGAGAAACATATAATATGATATGATATCCCGCAATGTTGGACGACTCGGCCAATGCGGATCGCCACCGAATCCAAGCCGAAACGTTGCTGGAGGAGGTCCTCCATCCTATGGTGGGAGGGGGGGGGGGGGGGGGGGGGGGGGGGGGGCGGAGTGTAAGGATATGTACCACACAAATCCCCATGTGGGTACCCAGTGCCTGGTGCGTTTTTGCGCGGTATCCTTACAGTACAGGTGTGAGGATATATCCTATAACCTCACTAACCCTAATCAACAGTAGCACACTTTAAGGCGCGTAGCGCCAGGCGCGTAGGCGTGTAGGCGCGTCGGCCGATCGGCGCCTGCTGATATATCAGCACGGCGCCCTGCCGGAACTGTAATCATACTACTCTCACCCTCACAACCTCGGAGTAGCACAGACTCTCGCCACCATAAGCGCATCCCCTCACATTTGGTGCTTCTACCTACTCGATCGCTCCCTCGCGAGCTTTCATCAACTATACCATACGCGCCTGTAGCGTAGCCACGGCGGACGCAGGCAATTACCCCGCCGGAAGACTGTAACGGGCTTTTCCGAAAGCCATCGATTCAGAACGATCCTGCCAAGAGGCAGTATTGGACAGTCGAAACTTCTCGACGACTGAATCCACAACCATAACTCCGCTCTTTCTATCAGCGGAAGCTTATCATATACCCGCCACACGAACTTGGCGCTACCATCAACTTTATTTTCTCGCCCGGAGCATGGACGAGATTACCGGGGCGCTACGCTACCTGCAGCACCGCCGTCTCGTAAAATACTCTGCCGAAAGGCAGCACCATATATTCGAACCCTCTCGACTACTGAGTCGGAAACACCGTAATACCATAATAACATAACTCCGCCCTCTCAGAAGGCGGAAGCATACCATATGCGCCTGTGCGGTAGCCACCGCGGGCGCCGGCGATTACCCCGCCCCAAACCATAGTCGGCAGTTTTCCTGCCGTATGCCGTTTCAAAAAAAAAAAAACACCATGCCAAGAGGCGGCACCATCTTCTCAAACCTTCTCGGCCACCGAGTCGAGTGAAACATAACTCCGCTCTTTCATAAGGCGGAAGCATACTATATTCTGCGCCACCTCGGCGCTACTTTTTCACCCGGAGCTTGGGGATTACCGGGCTGCGACGCTACCTGAGAAATTCGGAGCGTCGTGGAAAAAAAATACTATAACATGCCAAAAGGCAGCACTATACACCACTGAGTCGAGCTTATCGTAACTCCGCCTTGTCTTGAGGCGAATGCATACAATATCCCTCTGCGCTACCTTCTCACTTGGAGCGCTACACCCATGATACTCGCGCTTGTCGTGGGGCAACTGCGGGTGTCGGCAATTACCCCGCCGAAAAACTATAAGAGGCTTTTCCAGAAGCCACCCTGCCAAAAGGCAGTACTATACAGTCGAACATTCTCGACTATGGAATCGAACGAATCATAACTCCGCCCTTTCATAAGGCGGAAGCATACTATATTCTGCGCCACCTTGGCGCTACTTTCTCGCCCGGAGTTTGGACATTACCGGGACGCGCGACGCTGCCTGTAGAACTCGGAGCGTCATTATTCTTTTTTTGTATGAATCGAATTGAGGTAAGCAGCCTATTAGGTAAGCCACTTCCACTCCAACCTTACCTTATCTTCTTGCCAAAAAATATGAATAACATAACAACCATCGAACGTCAGCATATCATTGTCGGAACCATACATCACTGTTGCGTCGCTTACGATATTCAAACCATATTGAGCCCGAAGAGGCCTGTGACGATATCCAAACCATATTGAGCCCGAAGAGGCCTGAAATCAAACCATATCCAGCAGGTTGAATCCTGACTGTAATGACTATATTTCGAACAATATCGCCGCCTCAATGGCAGCTGCGGACGAAACGATAATCAGACGCCCAATGGGGTCGACAACGATATCTCCTCAATGAATGAGGACAAACCATAACTTGCAGGACGAAACGATAATCAGTCGCCCAATGGGATCGACAACGATATCTCCTCAATGAATGTGAGGACAAACTATAACTGGAAAATGTTGTTGACATTGTAAATGATATGCCACCTCACAATATGAATGATACAATATACATGATAATCTAGGCCAAACTGAGGGTCACTCTGGCGAACACATGTTGCCAAAAGGAGAGGAAGAGATAACATCACAACCTCTCCATGATCACCATAATAATCCAATTCTAAGTGAGGCACAGCCTCGCCTGAACATATGAACATCTTTCCAACATATCTCAGAGCAAATCCATGAGAGCTATGACTCTGATGCTAATCATAAAAGATATTCATGACCTATTACGATATACTGCGCGAAGATGGTGACTATATCCAAAATATGATACTGGGTTTTCAATCCAGTGAGTCAAGGAATACTATAAGTAACATGCGCCAAGCATGCGGTCTGATTCTTCCCTTCATGGATGCAGACCTGGTACCATATCAAGACATGGCAATGAACATACACTATAACCAAGGCTGGAATGCCGGCCTGATGGACAATCTGGCTGACTTTGTCGGCAGATGGTCTAACAATATCATAGAGCATAACCATATCACGCACAGGCCTGCTGGAGCAGAGGACCCGCAGCAGCGACTCTTGCTGCAAATACAATATATTGACACTGTGCTTACACGGGCTACACCAAAGCCAGCCAGCTCAGCCCTCATACTGTTTCCAGCAGCTTGTGTTCATCAGATTCCTGTGCTAACATATTGCAAGATATTCCGGATGGCGAACAAGACTGGATCCAAACCGGAATGGGTCCTTGAGTATGTTAACCATATGGCCCCTGCGCTTGAGGCGTGGCGGCAGAGATACAATAAGAAAGTACGTGAGCACTTCAAAGACTGTGCTAACACCTTCCCAAACATACCTTATCCCAACAGACAGTTTGCAGACCAACCGTTGGGGTCTGCCAATATACTCTGCCATCAGAACCATAATGACCAAAGCAGCGCAGCAACGGCACAATCCAAGTGCCTATGATATGGGTGCAGAACCTGCAGGTTATGACCCACACCTGCAGCATGAACCATATGCTGCCCACCGGACCATAGGGCAGACAAGCGCCCATCATATCCTCCAGCAGAACAGACCAGGCGGAAGTCGCCTAGGCGTGAAACCTCGCCACCGGTGAGTGAACGGCCTGCACCGCAACAACTATATGCAACTGTAGCTGCTAGCCAGCCAACGCTGCAACTTAAACTGACCCCGCTGGCAGGGCAGGAGAAGAAGTTGCATGCCAATCACCATAGCCCTCTGTACCTGACTGAGGTCATGCAGTTTTTGGACAGAGTGGGCCCTACAGTAACAGAACATGTCTATGACTATATGTCAGAAAGATATGTGCTTGACGCTAATCAACAAACAATCACAATACTATAATAACACTGGAAACCATGTTCGCAAACAAGCGAGGAATCCGTGGAGCTGCCTTTACTGATTCTCATCAGTTGCAGAAAACTATAATATGTTATGTTCAAAGTAAAAAATATTATCATGATCTCAAAATACACAGGCAAAATACACAGGCAGGCAAATCTTATTATAACAAATACTGTAATACGCCTGACAACAATTTTTCGCTGGGTGCTGAAACGAATCCAGCGTCAATCAGCGTGGAAGCAAACATATATCCTAATAAGTGACTAACCATACGCCATCAGCCGTAAAGGCTTATACGAATAACCTGAACAGTGCAACCTAGAGGCTTGAAAAGCCAGGGCCCTCTAGTGCAAACTGCTGAAAATATCACTAACATCAGACATGCTCCCGAAGCATGATGGTGGAGGTGGCTGTGATGGTAGTGGAGGCCGCAATAGCGGCCGTGGCGGCCGCTCTGAAGGAGGAGGCCGCGGCAGAAATGTTGGTCGCGGCCGGGGCGGTCGAGGTGGAGAATAAATATAGGCTACCATATGAATGCATACCCACTATAATAGTGGAGACCACTTTCGTCCGCAGCGCTCCAAAGAAGAGCATACAAGCTGAGACATCAGCCCAGCAAATTGCAAACAACTACAGTATAAAACAAACATTGACATAGTAAACTTAATGAATTGACTTTATAAATACCTTTGATCAACTATGTCAATATCAGTCTCCCTTACCCTTATGATTAAATGTTGCCATACACTACATCAGCTGAACGTAGTAATGTATTGTTTTGGCAACAGCTTTGATTTGCGGTGATTTTGGATGTGGCCGCTCAAGTTGATCTGTGCCAGGGGACGCTCTGGAGTGATCCTGGGCGTGGGCCTGCCCCTGTCGTTTACGGCAGGATCGCCAACAATCAGAGTTCATAAAAGTCGGCCGACGAACACATTCCTCCCATCATATTTTGCTTTGAGCCATCTGTAACATAAACGATAAGAATATAACATTACTATAAGAACAATAACTGAAATATTGGCCTCAAGGCTACTGTGTCTCACGACACCACTATGATAATAACCCATGACAACAATACCAAGATAGTAAATATTGTGGAGGATGTGGGACCACTGCGTTCGAAACGTAGGGTCGATGACACTCAGGAACTCCCTTGTTGTGCATCATATACTGGAGACTCACAGCGCAGAAGGCGCAACACAATAAACACCATATTATCGGTCAGAAAGGCACCTCGTCAAAAGCGCCGCAAACTGAACCAGTTGAAAAAATTACTATATCAGCAAACAGCCACCAACAACGGTGGAGAATGCTGTGGCAAACGGACACTGTTGAGTGCCGTCACATGCAAACACAAATCAATGAAATCATATCTGACTATAATGACAATATGGCCAGGGCGATGATCCATGCGCATCATGATAACGACGCAACAGTATCAGCTCCCCAACACGATACTTACCCATCATTCAATCAGAATGTCCGGCAACAATTAAACATGATATGGGGGCCGTTCACCCTTGATGGGGCGGCAACAACTGAAACCACAAAAAGTGCTTGACAATTATTGTTCTCCGACTAACTCTTTCTTTGATGCTGACATTACTAACCATCATGTGTGGCTGAATCCACCTTTTGAGCAAATCTCTGATTTTATCGCCTGCTTCGAAAGGAAGCGCAGGCTGAATCCTTACAATATTTCCGTAGTAATTGCGATTCCAAAATGGAAAAACAATAACAATATCAAAACATATGCTTGAAACATACAGAAAATACACCAGTACCCTGAGGGTGCTTATTTGTATGATAATCCAGACCCAAGTAACAATAAAGAGCGGATACCAATGGGTCCGACTCCATTTGCAGTTGATGTATGCCTTGCTGACTATACTGTCGAAGAAAGACTTGCGCGACAAAGCGCACAATGTGAAACCACCATATCAAATTCCAACCGCAAACTTTACTTCTCAGACTGTTGAGACAGATCTGTTGAAGGCCAAAGCCAAAATTACAATAAACAATGATATCCTGTCCAATCAGGTTGACATACTGATCGACAGTGCTGCCCAAAGAGAATTATCTCATGGGATATTGTACAAAAATATAATCTGCCAGTGAAACTGCTGGATCAAGCGATCAAAATACAACTGGCAGATGGAATAACATATAAGATCTCTCGACATTATGTTACTGTAATGCTTCAATTTGAGGCAGGTTACACTACGGAGGCTAATTTTGTTTGCCTCCCCAGCAACAATAACTGGGATGTCATACTTGGCATTCCATGGCTGAGAAAAAATAATCCAGACATCCGTTGGGATGATGCCACCATACACGAGAGATAGACAGATGCCACGCTGTTTGGCTGTGAAATCGAGCCCAGACCAGCAGTGGTGAGCATCTTGTCAGCAAATCAGATGGCTAAGCTGCTACATATCTCTGCTGAACAAATCAAAATGCAGAGGCAGCATCATTTTTCATAGCCACTCTGAAAGAGGACTATATTGAGACGCAGACATCGCGGACAAATTCGAATGATCTGCAAATACAGACTGATTTTGGCCAACAATATGACGAAAAAATAATGCGAATCATAAAACAATATGGTCACGATAAAAATACCTTAACTGACCTGCCACTGAGCAGGGGCAGATTTGATCACAGTATTCCAACCATACCTGATGCTAACCCGCCAAAAGGACACATTTATAAAATGTCTCCGGCGGAGCTGACTGAGCTGAAAAAGCAGCTGACACAATATTTGGAGAAAACTGGATCCGACCCTATATTGAATCATATTGAATCATATTGAACCAT
>VCJN01000847.1:0-28938 GCA_006384855.1 Tetraselmis striata
CAACGCACTCCGCAAGCCTCGCCTCCATCCGCGTCGGAACCGGTAGTAAGTGTTGTTGTGTGCGCACATCGTGACAACATTACACGGTGGCAATTGCAATTAGCGGTGGATAATGTGAAGGCGTTTTCGAAATCGACAGAGAATGAGGCGGTGCTGGCGGAGTGCATTGGCGGTGCACAGAATAGCGTGTTGCTGGGGTTTTGCTGCATCGGACGCCGTATTCCCACCCATCCGGCACGGAATGTCCGGTTTTCACACATTTGCGTGTGAATATATATAGTGTGAATATTACGTAGGCGTCTTTTACGCTGGGTGGATGGGGCATCCGGCGTCCGATGCACCCCGAATCTCACCAACACGCTACTCTTACGCACCCCCAACGCACTCGGCCAGCCCCGCCTCTTTCCGCGCAGGTCCTACGTTCCATTGTATGTATATACATACGTACATGTACTGCTCCGAAACCAGCCCAAACTTAATGAGTGCACAAGTGTAAATGGGGGGGGGGGGGGGGGGGGGGATGTGGCGGCGGGGCATCCCACTCACACATACCCCGGCGATGCATGACAGATATTACATGCCGTGGCGGGTCGGCGGGCCGACCCGGCGGGGGGGGGGGGGGGGGGGGGCGTCTATTCAACTACACGTGCGACAGTGTCGTTTCGTGGAGCAGTATATGTGCCCGGCCTCATTTATACCGCCCCCTACCTGCGCTGCATGGTCTACCCCTACGAATTACTTAGCACAAACCGCCATTACTTAATAGGAACCTAGCACAGCCAGGCTTATATGCCCGCTTTCCCGATCAACTTCTACGCACTTTCCGTCCCTCAACCGCCGGACATGGGGGTTAAGCCGCCAGCCTCGGCAGTTGCTTAGCCAGACTTGGCATCCCGTACCGTGTCCATGGCTTCGCAGCTCTGCCGCTGGCACACGCCGAGTCCGGCGCTTGCTGCCGCGGGGTTGCGCACGCATGCACGCACGGTAATACGCCGCCGACGCCGCCACGCTTACTTCCACCACCTTCGCCAGCCGCAGCTTCGCACGCCTTTCCGCCGACATACGAAACGCACGAATCCCCCCCCCCCCCCCCCCCCCCCCCGTCCCCGCGTCATGTATATTATATTCGAGGCGACTATGCGGGGCGCAGCACACGCCGCGGCGTGGGTCGGCGGAGCGGCAGGCGGCGGGAGCCCTAATGGCCGGGCAGTATCCACACCCACACAGGCACCGCCGCTCACCTCCGACGCGGATGAACCGCCTCCCAAAGGAAACATGCCGGTTGGTGGTAAGCCCAGCAGGCGTGGGGTGCCGGCGCCGGTACCTGTGCGACGGAGCTGTCGCGTCAGGAACCGCACCGCATGTGGAGCAACACATGGCGGTGCCGGCCCCACCTATGTCTAGGGCCACCTCCTCACAACACCCCGCCACGACGGCGTCGGCCACCGCCGACGGCGCCGTTGCGGGGGGGACGCCCTGCCAGGCGACGATGATGCGCCTGGTGCGCCGCGTCAGGAGGCGGAGGAGGCCGTGGTCGAGGCGACTGATCGGGCTGAGGGGGTTGTCGAGGCGAGCGAGGCTGCGCTCGCGCCACCCGCCCCGCAGCCACCTGCGGGACATGCCGACTTGCTCGTCGCCATGTTGACCGGAGCACTACGAGCAGTGGCGGGAGGCGGCCACATGCACTATCATGGGCGTGGACTGCGGCCAACGGACGGATTGGGAGTGTTGCTGCGACGGCACCCCGGCTTTGTGCGGCCCCAAGTACCCATGCATGGCGACCCATCAGCGGGCAGTCCCTGCCCGACCACGGCCACGGTGAGGGCGGAGTTCCGCCATGTCAGGGACGCGTTCCACGACGCGACTCGCGCCGCCGTGTGTGAGGCTTCCGAGAAGGCACGCGCGGCTGGTAGGGTGCGCAGGGTGAGGCGGCGGACGGCCCAAGAGATGAAGGAGAGCGAGACATGCCGTCAGTGAGGTCGGGCGCAATGTCATTGGGTGGGGCACACGGACGTGTAACACTTGCACTTTGCGCGTACTGCTGGGTTACATCCAGGCTGCGTCACACTATGCAACCGGAAAGGCTGCGTTGCTACTGCAAACGATGCGACGCCTCACTCTGTAGCAACCGCTGCCGCGCCTATCCCACAGCCGCTGCCCCCCCCCCCCCCCCCCCCCGCGCGGGATCCCCGCCATCAGCAGCTTGCACTTGCACTTTGCGCGTACTGCTGGGTTACATCCAGGCGGCCGTCACACCGGAAAGGCTGCGTTGCTACTGCAAACGATGCTACGCCTCACTCGGTAGCAACCGCTGCCCCGCCCATCCCACTCGGGATGCTGAGAGCAGCTAAAGGGCACCGGGGGCGGGGCAAGAGGGAGCAGGGCCAATGATTGTGGAAGAGCGGGGACCCGCTTGCATGCCATCGTATTATATCTTGCACAATATCTGTTGCTGCACTCATATCTCACATCACTAGCTTAGCTATAGTGATCCCCCCCCCCCCCCCCCCCCCGCACCGCGTACGCACAAGCCTGGGTATACGCATCAACTGCCCGCCGGGATGAGAAACTGGTATTGGTAGTGTGTCTGTGGGGTGGAGGGGGGGCAAAAGAGCTGCCAATTGCTGCCAAGCTGGTGCGTTACATTGGGGCAGGCGCTGGGCAGACAATTGGGGCTCGCTTCAGAGCATTGTCTAGTGCCTATGCGGCTGCGCCGCCTCCGCCGCATGCAGACTCTCCGGGCTCACCAGCACCGCCACCTCAGTCATGCGGCCCTGCATCCCGCAGCCCGCCGCCGTCAGCCAGATCAGAGGTATCCAGAAGTCAGTGCTGGGGTTGTTGCGGCATGACCGCATAGTTTTCAGCGGCTGCCGTCCACAGCTTGTAATGCATCCCTTTCCGCCGATTCCGCTGTATGCGCTGTCTTGGCGCCGCGCTGCCCCGGCCGCCGCGCCTTGGCGCCGCGCTGCCCCGGCCGCCGCGCCTTGGCGCCGCGCTGCCCCGGCCGCCGCGCCTTGGCGCCGCGCTGCCCCGGCCGCCGCGCCTTGGCGCCGCGCTGCCCCGGCCGCCGCGCCTTGGCGCCGCGCTGCCCCGGCCGCCGCGCCTTGGCGCCGCGCTGGGTATCGAGTCCTCCCCTCCCTAGTGAGCGCGTCCACCTGCGCCTTGCGCTCGGGGCCGTCCTCCTCCGTCACCACATTCTGCAACCCCCACCGCGTGACGAACCACGCAGCTCCTTGCATGCGCTTGCACATGTGCCCAAGCACCGCCTGGGGACGCGAAGCTCCTTCTCGGTCATGATCGCCTTCACCCGGGCCTCCTCGAGCAGCGGACCGGCGTTAAGAATGGAAAACGTTTCCATGTGGTGCAAGCAGTCCTCCATGACCCAGCCGGACTGCACCGTCACCTTGCCTGACCCTGCAGTCATGGAGGGGAATGCCGTCACGCCCACGCCCACGCCCACGCCCACGCCCGGGGGGGGGGGGGGGGGGGGGGGGGTTACCTTTCGATTCTTGGACACTGCAAACGAAGGGCACAACCCGCGTTCAAAGTTGCTGGGTATCGGGACTAAAGCCTGGCGCCGGTCTTCCTGCTTCATAGCTCGGAATCCAATGTGGCCCTGCACGGGGACAAATTTCCTCCAGAAGTCCCTTCCCAAGCCAAAAAAAAACAGGTGGAACGGCGCGAGGGGGAAGAGGTTGATCATGCTGACATAGCCCAGGACCACATGCACATGGCACACGCCATGGCAGCCAGTGTTCTGCTTGGCCTCCGCCAGCCGGGTTGTGTTGAACGCACGCCGGGCAAGGTGCGTGATTCACTGGACAAGTCATCGCCTTCATGGACGGTTACCAAGCGAGCCTCCCTGTCCGCATCCACAGGGGGGTGCTCCTGGGCAGCCGCCATAGCCTCCACAACCTGCCACGCCGACCGGGCGGGTGCGTGTGATTCCATACAACCGCAGTTGAGTGGTGCCACCAGCACGCATGCCGGGCCCACTCACCTCTGAACGCAGAAGGCCCACAATGTCACCGTCCTCGAAAACAGCGCGCCACTGGGTCGCCCCGCCGTAGTCCTCCAACACCCACTCGGTAACGACGCCGGTTATCACGCCGTAGTGCCATACTCCCCGGAACTTCTTGGCGATGACCTTCATGTAGAAGTCGCCGGGATCGCCTTTCCATATCACGCCCTCATCGCGGGTTCGACGCCCGCCGGCGGCCACGCAGGCGCGTCGATGTCCATACCGTCTTCGCCAACGGGGTCCTCCCCCACGCCCATCACATCGTCCACCTTCGAGCCGCCGTCGTCCGAGACCGGCGCCGGCGGGCCGTTTCCGACGGCTGCAGCTATTCCTGCTGCCGCCCCTGTTGTTGCTGCTGCTGCTGCTGCCGCCCCTGCTGCTGCTGCTTGTGATAAGGCGGCCTTGCGGCGCAACTTAGCCGCACGCTTCAACGAGTGGCTACAGTTCGGGAATTTTAGGAAGTGCCGCTCTCGCGCCGTCCTTTCACTACTGCCCGTCACGATGCCGTGGCAGTGCTTGCATGTGTACACGCCATCCTTCGACACACTCGCTATCCATCCCTTTGCCGGCATGCCTGCTGCCGCGCGCGGGGGGCGGGGGGGGCTGAGAGTTGGGGTGGATGTAACCCACCACCGGCAGGCAACACAGATGCGAGTGCGCGGCTGTCCGCGCTTGATTCAACGGTGAGCGGCGGTGACCGTGAGGCGACCCCGTACTTCATGCGCGTGCTGGGGCGTTACACAATCATCAGCAGTTAGGGCGGCTGCATTAAAACGCGCACCTACGAACACCACCTACCGCCTACCACCTACCGTGCCACCTACATCCGCCCACACCTCCGCCCGTCGTGCCGCACATCGCGGCACACCGCGGGGTCAGCGGTCAGCGATGTGCGGTCAGCGATGTGCGGCGATGTGCAATGAGTGCGTACATCCGCCTGTACTTAGCCCGGGTGCTCCGCGTCGGCGGGCGACACGCGAGCCCGCGTGCGCATATCAATTTGATGAAATTATGGAAACGAGAAATTCATATAGTACTTTACAGGTCGCGCGCGATAGTCGTCGCTACTGGGTATGAAATCCACGTCCCTCGTCCGTCCCGTATCGTCCCCGTATGTCGTCGTTCGTCACCAGTAGGGCACATTTACGTCACATCTGAATCTCACAGTGTTAATTGTGACTGAAAGTATCACTCCTTGCCTTCTCACCCTTACATCGATTACTTTCTCGTCAATGAGTTATCTGACGTTCCAACAGG
Source organism: Tetraselmis striata (assembly GCA_006384855.1). Classification (NCBI taxonomy): domain Eukaryota; kingdom Viridiplantae; phylum Chlorophyta; class Chlorodendrophyceae; order Chlorodendrales; family Chlorodendraceae; genus Tetraselmis; species Tetraselmis striata. Next base: position 5,279 of record VCJN01000847.1, read on the forward strand.
TAAATTGGCGCAGGCAACCGCGTCGGAAGCAGCTGGTAAATCGGGATCCCCAGGTAAGAAAAATCACGCTTGGCTTTGATGGTGTATGGCGATACCGTTCAGTAGTTAATCGTGACGCCCACTGCAGGTGTGTTGAGTACTCTCTACTCATTCTTTACAGGTTCCCCGAATCAAGGCTCTTCTTTGTCTAAAGGCCCATCTCAAGTACCGGAAACAGAGCATGAGCCTGAAATAGAGCACACTGAGCCGGAGCCGGAGCCCGAGCCGGAGCCTGAAACAGAGCCCAATGAGCCCGAGCCAGAGCCTCGACATGAGCCTGAAACTGAGCCAACTCAGATGGAGCCCGAGCCGGAGCCCGAGCCGGAGCCCGAGCCCACTCGGCTTGACCCGGAGCCAGAGGCCGAGCTCGAGACTCCAGCGCCGACTACCGGGCAAGCGTCCGGTTCTGGAGCCTCTTGTTCTCGAGCCCCTATTGCCGAGGCTCCGAGAAGGGTTCCTGAATTCCTCAGTATGTGCACGGATGAAGAGGTCTTCGGCACAGAGGAAGAACAGAGGCAACGGGCGGCAGAGAAGCGTAAGCAAGCTCTAGACATCACCGGCACTCCCGGACCCAAGAGGAAGACAAAGCTGATGACGGTCGCCTCTTACGACGACTTCTTTGACGAGAGGGACGGGTCCCAAGAAGATGACTCCTACAACGACTTTACCTCAAGGAGCTGGACTATCCACGGGTTCAAGAACGCAAGTGCTGAGGTACAGATCTATTTGTACATCGAATTGCACAAGGCGAGCCTGCTGACTGGCAAGGACTTTTTCCATGATCCGAAGGGGCCACTTCTCGCGTGTATCGGAAAGATCAAGGACGTCGAGCTGGACTCGGCAGGAAACTACGGGGTGAGTAAAGCTTATATGATGTCTGAATTCGTGTCAATGTCGTGTTTCAATAAGTATTAATATTCTTATGCTTGTTACCGCGGATCTGTCTTGAACCTTATCGCTTGACAGTGCACAAGGAGTTCAGGATCGATGTCAGCTTTGAGAGGTTGCTACTCCACGCGATCCAGCCGCCACTCTGCTTCCAACCGCGGTTCCAGTCTTACGACGCATGGACTTTGGTCGAGCGCAATGTGCTGGCGCAGGCGCTGACAGGTTTCGCGTCTGGTCAGATTGACATCAATGACTTGGCCAACATTGACAAGGATTTTAAGAACGCGCTTCCATACGTCAACACGTTGGCCGTCCCGCCGGCCTTGAATGGCTTCCACAACACCGGTGCCGTCGACTGGATCTCTTACGGCCACCTCAGAGTCGAGATTGCTGATCCAGAGGTGAAGACATCTCACGGTGGCGACATCAACACGTTATACGCCGACAGAGTCAACCTCGTCGTCGACAAGGATACGGGGCTGCCTCACATTTTCAGCTTCATATCCGATAAGTTCGTCGCTCCGCCGCCGGAATTTGAATTCCGTTCCCCAAAGCTGCAAGACTGCAATATGGTGGCGCAAAGCTACAAGGTAAAAGCCTATCGCGACCTGTTGTACCGGATCAAATATGTGTAGACAAATATAAATCAATACACAATGCAACTTAGCGACATCCATTTCTTGCATTTGTTATTCAGAGGAATCCTTCCTTGTCTGCCGAGAATTTCTCAGTGTCCTTTCCAGTGCGTGGTTACCAAGAATATAGGCTTAACGTTCCGTTAGGCTTAACGTTCCGAAGAGTACGAGCCCCTCGCTCAGACCATGGCCAACTTCAAGGAGCTAGTCGCAGCACACGAAGGCGGGGAGAACCCGAGGTTGGCGGATTCAAGTTCCTACAAGCCAGAGATCGACGTCATCATCGAGTTTCTTAGCGCCTACGGCGCGCGTCAAGCCAACATCGACGGCAGCCACAGACGGGAGGCGAAGCGCATGGTGAAAGAAAACTACCCGGAAATCTACAAAGCCAACAAAGGCATCCACCTCACGTCGGCTAAGATGTACATCGGCCTCTCGCCGGAAGTCTGCCGCTACATGTCTATGAAGCTCAACGAGGCGGGTCACACCGTCGTGGGAGACACGTCGATGCACAAACTCCTGGTGAGTGACCCATTCTCCCAATTTATTATTAAGCTGACCGTGGCAGCAAATAGGCGTAAAGTGTGACAAAAGTCGTTCTGTCGTTAGCGGGTTAAAAATATGTGACAGTGGGACGAAACGGTCTGTCATCAGCAGGACGAAACGTTCTGTCATCAGCGGGACGAAACGTTATGTCATCAGCAGGACGAAACGTTCTGTCATCAGCGGGACGAAACGTTCTGTCATCAGCAGGACGAAACGTTCTGTCATTAGTGGGACGAAACGGTTTGTCATCAGTGGGACGAAACGGTCTGTCATCAGTGGGACGAAACGTTCTGTCATTAGCGGGACGAAACGTTTTGTCATAAGTGGGACGAAACGGTCTGTCATCAGTGGGACGAAACGTTTTGTCATTAGTGGGACGAAACGTTTTGTCATTAGTGGGACGAAACGTTCTGTCATCAGCGGGACGAAACGGTTTGTCATCGATGTACAATCGTTCGGAGTTTTGAAATCGGTGCAATTGTTTCTGCAGAACCTTCGCAGATGTTTCGAGAGCTGGTATGCATAACATGATGCAAATCGCCCCGGCTTTAGGGCACTTCCGCAAATCAGGGTAGTGAAGGAGTTCAAGAAGTCTGAAGTTCTTCAAGTTGAACTTGAGAAGATCGGCATCAAAGATGAGAAGAGCAGCGAGTTCTCAAATTTGATTGACCTCTGCTCGCGCCCAGAACGGTGAGCTGCGTACATGATGAAAATTTATCGTGTTGTTAATGCTGCTAGATTCTGACAAATGATTTGCGCAGTGTTTTTGAGCCCCTTGAGCAGATTTCTGAAGCCTACCGGTATGTGGACCTCGGGGTTCGAGGATGGGACGAAGCCAGAACCAAACTCGGAGACCTGTTTGTGTACTACCAGCAAGAACTCGATAGAGTCAAGCGCCTCAATTGCGGCAGGCAACTCACCCAGAAGGAAGTGAGCAAGGTTTACGAAGCAATTCGGAAGCCTATCAATGCAATCCTCGATAACAATAAGTACGGCTTCGGCAAAGACAGAGCTCACTTCCGAGTCGCCCTCATGGAGGTAAGTTGTGACCGACCCCAGTGTCTTAATCACATGGAATACTATCATTGATTCCTTTCTCCGTACTGAAGTTTGTTTTTCGACCCAGGATGTCGGCTTTGGACCCCATGCGCCCTGGCTAGACGAGCCGTCTCTTGCCAAGCAGAGCGACAGCGCGAATCTCCCTGTGGGCCAGATGTACCTGGTGGTTGGACTGCTCATCCAAGGCGAGCACAGTGTGACCCCGAGCCTCTACGAGCTGGTGGATGACATTAAGCACGCCGGCGACAATGGCCCCATGGCTGTTACGCACACCAACGCGGAGTGGCTCGCGATGATTGAGACCTGGAGGTTTCGCGATCTCTTGCGTCGAGCAAGCATCAAGCTCATGAATGTCATTGACACGGCCAAGGGCAGGGAGACAATCCAACTGCTGACGATGGACGAACCGGCCAGGAATTGGGGGAAATATCTCTCGGACCACATCATCGAAATGGATGTGGATGACAAAGTGTCGGAAGAGCAAGCGGCCGCTCGCCTTGACGCCATCACCAAGTTCCGAGCCAATGTTGATGACCTCGGCCCAACAGGCTTCCCCAGAAAGTTCCAAGATTTGTTCAAAGGTGCTCATCGCTCCGGTCCGTTGATGGTCTTGCTGACCCCTCCTGCCAGATGGGGGGACATGAAATCCGCCGATTGTCTCACACCACTACCGGTTCGAGAGCATATCGCGGCCACCAACACCACCATCAGGAGTGAGGCGTATCGCATCAAGAATCAGATGCCGGACTTAGTCATCTCCTTCTTCACAGAGTTTGCTCTTCTGGCATGTGCGCCGGAGCTTATCGCGGTTTCCGCTCCGAATGTTTCTAATGAGCTGTGGATATCGATGAAGGTAACTAAGATCTTGTGCAACCACAAATGCTCTTCTAAATTTTCGTTGTGAGCTATTAACCCGAATCTGTTTTCTAATACACACAGGCCGAGGAACTTCCGGTGATGCCCAAGGGAGAAGGGGTCGACAAGGATGACAAGGTGTGGTTGAACACGGAGCTTTGCAAGACTTGCATTGTGGAGGGGAACTTCAAGGCTCCCGCGACAAAACAATTCGTCGCGGACGCCATGTCGGCAGTTCGTGCCAGAAAGGCAACAGTCTTCATTGCCGACGCGCTTTTCGGAGCTGGTTCGCACACATGGGACTCGAAGGATGTTGCGTGGGGTACGGACGACTTCAACGACGTGTTTGCTTTCGCCAGGCAAGACACCCCCCACAACCCCGGTGCGTAGATGACTGTGCTTTCATTTATCTCATTCCCGATTTTTCCCCCGCGCAGGCAGTTGAATATCCTGACTGGATCTTCTGACGTCCACACTGCTCTCGATGGGTGCCAATTTCTTTAGTCACCTCTCGGACCAGCAACTTGGATCCGCAATCACAGCCGTTCAAAAACAAGCTGAGGACCTCATCTATCACGTCCTGACTTGGGCCAAGGATTGCGGGATGAAGATGGGCAGCTCTCTGCGTCACGACGCTGAGTACTACCTCTACGTCAGGAAGCCCCCGCCAAGCATCATAGCTGACAACATCCGTTTCGATGATCCCCGAAGGTGAGATTTGATCCGTGGAAAATAGTTGGCTTGTATATTCTACTCGCTAAGCCGGTTGTGCCTTTCCAGATTCTCTACATCCATCATGTTGGGTCACTTCAAAGACAGTTCGAAATTGAAGGACGAGAACAGACAGACGGTGAACAAGTACCAAAAGCCTATCGCTCTCTTCGCCAAGCACCTTAAGATGGCGGCAACAGACGGGACAACAATCGTCGACGTCACAGCCGGAACCGGGACAACCGCGGTGCGTGAGGGGTGCAACCCGGGTGAGTGTCTTAATGGGGTCAGCATAAAAAAATTAACGCCTTGTGCGGTTTGCCACGCCTTTTCCAGGTCGCTGCGGCCTTTTCCGTGTGGTGGGACCATATGCATCCGAGCTACTCGTTCACACACATGAACTTGAAGACGATCCTCATTGACAACCAGAAGACGCAAATCGCTGGGATGAAGTCATGGTTCAAAGAGAAACCATGGGACGAGACTCAAAGACTGCGTCCAAATGACTTCGAGAAGTGGCCGGGTCTACGCCTTCCAATGACCGAGTTAGAGGAGCGGGAAGAGCGTGCAGCGGCGGAGAAGAGGAGGCAAGAGGCGGCAGAGCGCCGAGGGGATTATGTGACCGAAGATGATGATATGTAGTACAATTCCGCGAAATTAGCCGCTCATATATTTTGTCCCGGCTTTGACAGAGTTTCAGCCCCGGACGGCACAAACTACTTGTTGCCATCACGGCCCCCGCACTTCTTTTTGTCCCAGTTTGGACAGAGTTTCAGCCCCCGATGGCGCAAACTTCTTGTAACCATCCCGTTTCCTTCACTCTTTTGATTTGTCCCTGCTTGGACGGAATTGGTTTCCCCGACTTGGCACAAAATGAACCAACCGGCATTCATATTAGCTTGCAATCCCACTGCTGCCCCCAAACCCTAATTTAGACCTAACCACAATGCACCGCGTGCCTCGGGGCAAAATAGGTTGCATTACTGTTAATTCCTCTCCGTGTTAGTCTGTACTTGAATGAGATGGAGATACAAAAGGATGGGAGAATCAGAACATTGGACCGGGTGCACGTAATTATGGTATGGGGCTGACCTACCCACCCACCCATTTGACCCACATAACATATAACAACATTTAGTCTAGTACATGAAGGCTCGGGATCATGTATATCAACGAAGGAGGACAGGCGGGGCGCGGCTGTGAGAAGAGCAGGTGTAGCGACGCCTGCCGATGCTTGGGCTTTGGGAATAATAGCTCGCCTTCTACACATATCAGATCATGTGTGCGCATGCATGTGCCTCGTGATATTCCCACAGTTCCACCCCTTGCCGCCGAACGAGACGTTACATGCCCTGCAGTGGGACGGCCACTGTGCGGGTGAGTCGGACGAAGCTGCGAGATTGCGAGTGGCATGCGACGAGTGGCGGGCCGACGTATACTACTTGCATGCCCTTCTGTAGCATGCGCCGATATGTTGGGCGCGGTTGTTCCTACCCATGACTGCTAGTTGGGTAGGAACCTAGCAGTTATGGGCACATCGGACGAGAGGTGCTTCCAAGACGAATAGTCTGCCGGGGTTGTGTCATCGGATGACGGTGCGTGCGTGAGCGACGTTTGGGCATCTACTGCAGCAAGTCTGCCGGCATTCGAGTCGGCAGATATATAGCTCACAACCATGGCTAGAGGTGGGCAGCGAGGGAGTAGCCAATGCGCAGCACGGAGCTAGAGTTGACGCTGCGGCGCGTTGCTCTCGCTGAGCTCACATATGAGCTATATTTGTGCGTTCCATGCATCCCGATCGCGATCGCGATCGTTCCATCGCGAGCGAATCCGGCGGCCGATCCGCCGATTGCGGCCTTTAGCGTTGGGAGTTATGGCGGGAAAAGGCTTGGCAACGTTCTGCATAAGGCACGCGCCTTCCCGACGAGCGGCTGAACCGCTCGCAGCTCCGCGCAACAACCGGTGTTGAGAAGAGGTCGGAAGTGTCTGTCTACACGAAAGAATAAACATACACGAATATAACATGGAAACACTAAGATGATCAGTTTCTTGCCACATTTGGGTCCCACCAGACACACCCATCGAACCCTGGATTTGGTACCCTGAGGGGTTTTGGCCGAGTTTGATGGGAATTGTCGGGTCTTTCCCGGAGGTCCCCAATTAGTCTTTTTGGGACCCTCTTACTATCTGACCCCGGGACCAGCATAGGGTCAGATAGTACACGGGTCCCATCCTCCACGGAGACACGCGTCTTCTGTACCAAACTACAGTACCGGTAGTACCTCTGTATAATATATTTTATCATCTGCTGTAGTCGCTGTAGAGGACCTTTCTTATTGCCTTTTTTGTTTTGGTGATTTCCGATATCGCCTTCTGCTGCTAGCTCATGTAAATATTTTATCGTCTACACACTAGTAAACACCTCCGGCCTGGCTATATCCGCACCGTCCGTCGTATATACCCCCGAAGCATACTGATTATGTAAGTGCCACGTCAGCAAACGTGTCATAACCTACCGTCATGTACTACAACGTACCGTGCCATGTCATAACGTACTGAGACGTACAAATCGCCCATCTGAAGATTTTGGATATGCTTCGACATCTGTTCGTAACTCGGCCTAGCGAATCCACGATACTGATCAACAACCGTTGTCACGTGCCGACGAATTCAATTCCAAATACACCCCTCCCGCCCAATCATAAGTTTTGGGTCCCTTTTCGGCAGTCTCAAGACTTCAGAAGTCTAGGGTACCTGAACGTAGGGTATATGAGATGAAACCCTGGAATCTCATAGAGTTTTATAAGACATGCATGACGAGTGGCTCAAACAGAAGCTTAAAGACCTTTGACTAGGGTGTCACGGTGCACTTCGTGCGTGGATGGGCGTCGCCTCCAATTGCACGAAAACCAGCGTCGGTATCACGCACACGCCGACGCGCGTGAATAATAGACAACAAAACGGCGGGATGTCCGTGAACGCGTGAGGAAACACATTGGTGAGGGGCCCGGGTGCATGTGGTTGGGGTGCAGCCGTGTGGGCGGCGGCTAGTACATGTCGTGTTGCGATACGACTGGCATGGCATCAGTGTCGGCCACGCTCATCAACACCCCCTTGGCTTTAAAACGCTATAACTTCTCAGGGTTTGCTCAGAAAATTGTTTCAAAAATACAACGCAACTGCTCGTTCAAATTTGCGACGAAAACGATCTTCTAAAATCAAAAACTTGATTTTTGGGCCGCGGAAATATCGCCAAAGATGATCATCCAAGTTGCCCCTCACTGCCTCATGTGCCCTCCCGTGTCGGGCGCGTGGCTTTGCGCGAAATGCGTGTCTAAGCCCCATACTCGGCTGTGCGAGAGCGTTATGTGTGTGGATGACCACGGACCACCAACACTTGGCATGTGCCGCCTCCTAGCGATACACACATCTACCAACCAGAATGCCATTTTCCACAGCATTTTTCAAGGAATTTCATATTAATTAAAGTCCACGCCCCTACCGCGCAACCCCGCCGACGAAACGGTGCAACTGGCATTCCACCACGCGACCCCATAGTAGAGCATCGCCCTACGCCAAGGGGGGCATCGAGCGCCTCTCCTACGTGCGTTCGCCACAGAAACATCAGCATTTTCACCCCAAAACTGCTCCCCACAGTGGCCACCTTGTCGTTGGGGTGTCACGTCGTGCCTATAGCGACATGCTTTCAGTGGCCTACACGCACGTTGTGTGCAACTTATGCATAGGGCCGTATTCACCGAGTTTGGTGCGACGAGTGCCGCTATTTCGATAGGTTTGGACGGTTGGCGCAACCCACAATTTTATAGCGCCAACGCATCATGCACTGATTTCTCGTTTTTAAAAGGGCGCCCACAAATGGCCGTGTTGTCGCGCGGGTGGGTATAAAGCGCACAATAGGCGTTTGCCCGGACTATTCCCGCTGTAGTTAGCATGTATGCACATGCAGCCGGCGTTATCCTCGCCCATGCATGCGCTTTGCGATCGAAAATGCAAAACCCGGACTTATGAGGAGGGGTGTGCGCCTCACCAAGCGCGCTCGACGAGGTTGCAATAAGGCGTCATGGGAGAGTGAGCCCTTTCAAGCCCGTGGCTCGCATGTGGATGCGTCATAGGCATATGCAACCAGTAGGAACATTGGTGTGATTCAAACATGCCGCGTCGGCCGTATATGGCCGAATGAAATATGGCCAGCACAGTATGTTATTGATAATAAATACTATATAAAATTATGTTCAATATAGCGACTATAGGGTAATTAATACATACATGTATGAAGTGGATAGTGTGTTATCTGTATGCAGTTTCCAAACTGGTAAGGTCATCAGGATACCGCGCGTTGCCCCCTCCGCCCCCCCCCCCCCCCCCCCCCACCCCGGCCGCCCGCACAATCAACAAGAACTCGCATGGTCTAGCATGATGTCCCTCAGCAAGATTCGCATGCCCTCCGCAGCGTGTAACGGCATTGCACGTCCCCATTCTGGCGGCTTAATACATCTCGCTCCTTGCCGTGTACCACCGCGGTGCAATGAGCCTTGCGTGCACCCGCGATTTGTCCTGCGGTGAGTGCATTGCCCTTGACGACGACTTGTTAGTCGGGGGGAGGGGGGGGGGGATGGGGGGGCACTGTGCGGAACAGAATCAAACTGGAAGACGGCAAGCTTAGTCGGCTGTTATATGGCTGCTTTAATGTTATGCTTGCGCGTGCTGTGCATGAAGAAGCGCATCCGCGGGTGAGCTAGTAACCCGTACCACTTCAGCACATGCAACTATAAAGTGGTTGGGAAAGGGCGGGAAGTCCCATTAACGAGGTTGGATCATTTCAAAGTCCATTATGGTTCTGTCAGGAGAGAGCGAGCGAAGAGAGCGGCAGATTGACTAAACAGTGGTAGCGCCATGACACGTACGGGGCATCGGAAGGCCCACCGTTGCAGAGTCTTGTTGAGCTTGGAAGTGACGAAGGAGCGAGACGTGGCCGAAGAAGGGCCGCGCGCCGGGTGAAGGGAGGACGTTGGGATCGATGTAGACCAAGACGACCTCGGAGTTACGCGCCCACCCGCCCTGGTGGCGGATGTGAGACAACGCGACTCCGATGGCGTTTGTAACAGAGAATGCACATTTTCGGAGGTTGTGGGAGGTCTAAGAGGTGCCGGCATGAAGGATGGCACCGACGAGACGCGAACGGCCGTAGAGAGCCAGTCCGATATGGTAGTTGCAGTCCACGATTTAGAGTGTTCGCCAAGAGTGACCGCCTAGAAGTTAGTCTTGGCCAAGGAAACATGGACCGGAGGGACCGACTAGACGTTGTCGATGACGTGGTGAACGAGACGGGCAACGTGGAGGTGATCCTCCACGGGAAGGAGCAGTAAGCGCAAGTCGTCGGGGCCGCGCCGGGCTGCGCGGCCCTTCTCGCGGTACTACACCTTCGCGGCAGTGCCCTTCCCGCGCTCGGCAGGACACGTGATTAAGCCCTCGGACGAAAAACATGAAGTTGACGACCGCGGGCGTCAGGACCCGAAAGTCGTACCGGTACTTGGGATGGGGAGCAAAAACAATTACCTCGGCACGTTCAACGAAACCGTAAGCGACTTCAGCATGCAACATGACCCGTAAGGCAACATTATCCATTCGACGTTGCTTGAGCATGAGACCACGGCGCGTCGCGATGAGGTGGAGGCTGTCCTTAGCGATGGAGTGTATGTTGTGGCAGTTCGAAGAGCGTGTTGCTGGCCGACATATAGGGTTGCATCGACTTCGCCCCAATGTGCCCATGCTCACTGATCCAGGCGACGTACCGAACAATGGTGGCAGTAGTCGCCTCCATTGGGCTGAAGTTCACCGAGTCGTGACAGAACCCGGCGAATTGAGTCATCTTCGCAGAGTAGCTTCGCAGAATCTGGGCGGTGAGGGAACTGGAGAAGAAGACGAGGGCGCGCTGCCCCACTCATCCGATCCGAAAGCTTCATGTAGACGGGTCCGGAGGGAACCTGCCCAGGGAACGAGGGAGAGCTTCGGGCTTGTCAATTACGTAAATGCGACTTTCGTGGCAGGTGTTAGCCATCTTTGAAGCACGATTTGGGGACTTTTCCATGTCCGTATGGGTGAGCACTCGCCAAGGACGTCTTTCATTTGCTATTCCGCGTGACGCCACTTGCTTGGCTGTGCGATGTTATTCGGCAATTTTTGTGAGGCCTCATATTGACCCCAACAAAGGCAAACACCTCTATAGTCCCTTCGTAAGTCTTGCCATGTACGTATATGTCCATATTGCCACGTCAGCACCGGTGGCGCCAACCGCCGAGCGGGGCCCGACGCAAGTATTTTTGGGTTCTCCTACAAACCCTAAAACTGTGGCCTGCCGCGCGACCTATATCCCGATAAAAAGGCGATATACTCGCCCCGCGCGGGCGGATTGTCCCCACGTAGGGGCCCGCTAGGCGCAGCCCAACAACAAAATATAGGAGCATATTGATCGCCAGACCTAACACATACCCTAGACGATGTCCTAGCAGGTGACCATATGGACCAACCCGCTCACTCGGGAGCTGCACCCCCGAAGTACGGGCCGAAGCCGGCTCTAACAAGGGCGCATTGAATGCGGACATTGGCTGTAGGTGGGCTGGTTTTGGAGTTCACTTTGCTTGCATGCCGAAGGCGGGGAGAGCGCGCATTTTTGAATGTGTTCCACGATGATAGAGCTCACTCTTGGCGTGCAGCCGTACACATAAAACGCATATGTACGTGGCTGTTACAACGCCCTCGTCGTGACATTGGGTTATCATATTCATAACAAACAATGAACAATGACACGCACACGTATGGCTTTTACAACGAGAGCACAACACACGCCACTCATGGCTGCCCCCACGAATGATGTCGTGTTCACGTATGGCACATGATTGAAGGCGGGTGTGGCCGGAAACGAAGGCGAGGGCCGATAATGGCCCAATTTATAATTACTGCTTGACAAGGGGGCAAGACTTTTGTGGGCAGGTACATTGCGCCGGCACTGAAACTAAAACCATAAATGGGGCCCATATTACGTGCCCCCCCCCCCCCCCCCCCCTACCAATACATCATACAGACCGTACGTGTATACTAGTATGGCAATATTTGATTTTGGCCGCCTCTCTTTGACGATCTACACAATCCTTGTGATTAGTCGCTCGCATTATGTACGACCAATACTTTTACTTAGTACTTAGAGTACTTAGTGCTCAGTACTTATACTTAATACTTAGTACTTAGTACTTGAGTTCGCGGTGACCAATACTTATACTTAGTTTGCGGTGACCAATCGTAGCGACCAATACTTATGCGGCCGATGATATCCTAAAACTCTAGACGCGATTATTGGTGTATATATGGCACTCAGTGAGGCCCAATTGCTAAGTACTGCGCCGGAACTAAAATCACAAATGGGGCCCATGGGGGCCATAAATTAAATGAAGTTCGCCCCGGGTCATCGGCCGAAGCCGCCACAGCACATGACCTTGTGCGCCAACTGCAGTCGTAGGTGTGGCACATCCATTAGACCGTTGCGCCTCATTCGAACCCCGAAGGGTACTGCATCAACCGCACAAACCCGGGACACGGCCCCGGACGATATTGCCATGAATTGACCGAGCCGGAAATCGATCCGGGGATCTCATGAATAGGAGATTACCGCACTACCGGGCGGACATGTCGATGTCCCGGGGCGGTCTCATGGGGGGCATATTATGCCCCCGCCTTTCCCCCCTCCTGCTACCAATGAACATATATCAGACTGACAAGCACGGGTACTAGTATGGCAATATCTGATTATGGCCGCCCGCTCTTGACGACGACCTACACACTCCTTATCATTAGTCGCTAGCAGTATGTAGCGAGTAATACTTATCATATGCTATACTACAAATATAGACGTGATTCTTCCTGTATATAATAAGACCCCGCCCCTCGAAGTCCGCCGGCCTCCGCGAGGCTGCGCGTGCCATTGTATGCCTTAGTGGCTATGTAGTGGAGGCAGAAAGTATACCACCTTCCCGGAATACATACAAGCTTGATATACAAAGGAAACATCACCTCTGCGCATCATCGCTTCATGATGAGTAATACATGGCGAAAAACATTGATGACCAGTCTTGAGCTAACTAAGATATGCTTGCGCTGATCGATTAAGGATTGCATTTTCAATAAGAGTGGGACTTATGTATCAGTCGTCCCGGGATTCAATAGTATATACAACAAATAACAAGAACAATCCTTAGCTCGGCCACATGTCAATATATTATGATTATGCGTATGATGATTACATGTAGCTAGTACGAATGACTATGAGTTATATGTGCATGATCACACGGAGGTGACTTTACGGACTTCACGGAGATGAATGTCGACTCTTCTCCATCGCCTCCAAGTACCCCAAGCCGAAGAAGCTCATTAACAACCACGCCATGGGCAACCCCTACATGAGATAATACTTCAAGCAGTCCGTGGACAACTGTGACTTCGCTGCATGTGAGGACGACCTATGGGCGCCCCTTCGGGCATCCCCCACAACGTATGAGAAGCGATATCGTCCAGAACATAGCACCTCTACCCAACCCCTTACTCCGTGGTGGATTAGGGCAGGACCTGCACTACATGCCGCTTGACCAAGTTGTCATGTAGCGCCCTACACGACCGAGCACCGGCCATCCACCATCCGCATGAGAAAGCGCGAGGGGCTGGCACTCGTAACCATGGGGGCGTCTTGCTCGCTCGCGAGAAAGGACGACATGGCGAGCAATGACCTCAACCCGGCCGTCATGAAGGCGAAGACGGCGTTGTGCGTTGTGCGTTGTGCAAGACGGCGTTGAGTGCAATAAGGACTTCATGAGGCTGCGCGGGCGGCCACCACTTTGCCACCACTTTGCGGGCAAGATGGTGCCTAATAAACCAGGTGCGGATGGGAAGGCACCTAATACAGTCCCAGGGGACATCTCTGCCCCGCATACAATAATAAACCCCCAGCACCTCCCCGCCAAGGGCAGAAATGTGTGAAATGAGTTATTACATGAGTTTTATTAGGGGACCTAAACACGCAAGCAACATAGCCAAAAGGAGAGGTACTACTAAGAACTTAAAGCCGAGGAAGGGGGGTAAAAAGGGGGGAGGGCACCCCAACCAATAGGTAATTATGAATGTTGCCGTCCTGGTATGTAACTAGGCACCGTAATCGGTAGCTTGCTTCTACTTGCGGTTTCGCGCCGGCGAGCATTATATAATAATTACATTAGCTAGCTGCTTAAGGCGATCAGGAAATCACCCGAAAAGGCAATAGGAAACGTCCACTACAGCAACTCCGAGGCGGAATCATCAACAGAAGAGGGTGCGGAATGAGCACGAGCAGGCGCATCAAACTTGACCGTATGCACTCCGGCAGAGAGAATGCCGCCCAAGGTACCATGCACGCGCACGCAAGCATAGACCCGTTGCAACAACCCCCGCCGTGTGCGCGACAGGTGATGGCGGAACGCAAAAGGCTGGCTGGCGACAAAGTTCCGAAGAGCCTGGACGAACTAAAGCCAGCATTATATACGAGTTCGGAACACGACGGTGCTGTTTTTGTTTTTCTTCGCCACGGGGACAGGACTGGCACGAGTGAAACCCTTGCAGCGTCTCTACGACGGCCGTTGATTAAGGCAGTGATCCAGTTACGGAAAGCCCTGAATGGGCGATGCTCCGGGTTGTAATGATAAGTAGTCAACAAGCAAAGTCCCGAAGCATTCTGCAAGACCAGACGAGTGATGGAATTTCCATACTCCTGAGTCTCCGTCTAAAACACTGCCGCGATTACAATACCCGACACTGACCTCGGAAGGTCCGTCCTGCCCGTTTGGGCGTCGGCCTATGCAGATAATGGGACTCGGGGCAAGCTCCATCAGTAGTGCTGCTGCTGGTACTTGCTGGCACCCGTAAGGATTATCCGTAAGGATTATCCTTATCCGTATCTGGCACCCGTAAGGATTATCGTAAGGATTATCCTTAGTCGCTAATGGTTTACCGAGTACTCTTGTCGCCGATACTTTTTAGCGCCCCCATCTAGCAGCAGCGTTCAATCAGCGCCAGCTCTTCCGCGCAGTTTCTTTGAGCAGGAGCTTGTAGTGCGTCTTCCCTTGCCTAGCACGCGCATGGAGGGGCTGTTGTCCTAGTTGGCAGCATAATGGAGGCGCTCACCGTCGCGTACTATCTCACGGGCCACGGCCTGGGCCACGCGACGCGCGGCGTGGAGGTGTGCCGCGCGCTGGTAGCGGCGGGGCACAGCGTGGTAGTCGTTTCCGGCGCGCCGTCCGGCGTCTTTGTGCGCGGCGTCGCCTCGCCCGCGCTCTCCTTCCGGCGGGCCGTGCTGGACGTGGGCGCGGTACAGAGCGATGCGCTGACGCTGGACATGAAAGGTGCGCCCCCCCCGCCCCCCCCCCCCCCCCCCCCCCCCCCGGCTCCCCAATGCGGGTCGCATCGGCCCTCGCGGCGACAGTCGTTGAACCTAGGAATACAAGCATAACAGCACTGCAAAGTCTTCTCTGAGTCCCCTGGGTCTACTGAAAAGCGTCGCTGAGTCCCTTGGATCAACTGCGTGCGCCCATATATTGGCAGGCATGTAGCCAATAGATGAGCATATATGCGGGCGGGTTCCCCGCTTGATCCCTACTTTGCTGCCGCGTTTCGCCCGCAGGCTCGCTGGACGCGTACGCGGCCATCGCGCACGAGCAGCGCGCGACGCTGCTGGAGACGGAGGCCGCCTGGCTGCGCGCCACGCGCGCCGACCTTGTGGTCTCGGACGTCGTGCCGCTCGCTTGCACCGCTGCCAAGATGGCCGGCATCCCCTGCGTCTGCATCTCCAACTTCAGCTGGGGTAACCCCCCCCCCCCCCCCCCCCCCCCTCCCCCGCGCAACACACACACCCACACACCCACACCCACACATTTCTACCCCCCTCCCTTTCCTCCCACCAGACCGGACCCCCTGAGTTCAGTGCCCGGTGCGCATGGCCGGCAGACTTTGTGTACGCGGAGTATCTCCTCAACTATGGGGGGCGGCAGAAGATGGTTTGGGAGATCGCGGAGGATTACCACAACGCGACCTGCCTGCTGCGGCTGCCAGGCTACAGCCCGATGCCCGCCTTCCGCAAGGTGCGACTGCAAGGCCCGCACCATCAGACGACCGCCTTCATTGTTGGACGGGGATGCAGAGGGAAATCTCTCTATGCCGGAGGCCGCTGTGCTTCATAACCGCAAGAGTGCACAATGGTGCAACAACATAAGCGACCAACTCGCTGGGTTCGGTCCACGCAACAGCATGCAGCGGCTTCAATGATGTGTGTGTGTGTGTGTGTGTGTGTGTGTGTGTGTGTGTGTGTGTGTGTGTGTGTGTGTGTGTGTGTTTAGAAGGTGCAATCATGCGTGCTGTCTGTAAGACCAAATAATAATCGCACACACCGTGCATATAGGGGTAGTCTATATAACAATCGCACACACCTGCCATAGCAGCACCGTATGCTCAAAGTCCGAAAATATGTGCGACAAGGTTGGCAAGGTTGCTCCTAAGTTACTACTTTGACTCCTAAAGGCATTTTGAGTTGCTGGCAGCGACTTGAACAGTCTATTAGTGCAGAAATTTGGCCCATTACATCAATACAGCCCAATGTCAGTTAAACCATAATGTAAATGCCCACAGCCACACCCAGCATCTGCTAGCAATATGCATCTACTAGTCATACGCATTTATTAGGAAATTGCAATCCTTACCCATTAAGCTGGCCAGCACGGGCGATATATCGCCGGAAGCCACACTGTTGGATGCCTGGGTGGTCGCCTCACGACTAGGGGCCCATCCTCCGCGCCTCGCAGGTGGTTGACATCCCGCTGGTGGTGCGCAAGGCGGTGCGCAGCAGCCAGGAGGTGCGCCGTCAGCCGGCTTCCCTGCGCTGCAATGAGGTTCGGCGCCACTGGGCTGAGGACTGCCGCCCCGCAGGTGCGTGCGGAGCTGGGGGTAGCCGCGGGCGAGCGCCTGCTCGTCTTCATGTTTGGCGGCCAGACGGGCGGCATGCACTGGAAGCTGGACGCCGGCAACCTGCCGCCCGGCTGGCGCTGCGTGGTGTGCGCCACCTCTGCGCCCCGTGACGGCGCTCCTGTGCCGGACAACTTCATCATGGCGCCCCCGGAGGCCTACCTGCCCGACCTGGTGCGCCCGCAGAGCCCTCCAGCAACACAAATATAATGTACGCATGTCAGCACGTGTGTGCATAGTATTGTGTTGTTTAGGCCAATCTGCAATTTACAACCACTGAGATTTTGCAACCGGTTTGGTCCGCGCCGCCTAGCGATGGGAAATATTCCTTCCCATCAGCGTGTTGTCGTATGTAATCATTTATCACAGGTACACGTGGGGAGGGTCAATACTGTGCCTCCTGGCCAGCCCAACGCCAAGATGCCAAGATGCCAAGATGCAGTGCCGGCATGTATGCAAGATGCACGATGCCATCTTTGTCGCGAGTGCGTAATGCACGAAATTTGGAGTACTCCTGACAGTTATTCAGTTGCACTGGTATGCGCACCAACATAATATTATGGTAGTATAGCCCGACGAACGATGTAGTTCCACTATAGCACAGTGGTGTTATTAGTTGTCCAACAGACGAAAGTCTGATTTTTGTTGCGACAATCATCTCGCCGCGTCTTGGTGCGGCCGCGCCGTCGCTGCTCACAGATCAATGCATCGGACTGTGTGATGGGCAAGATTGGGTACGGCGCGACCAGCGAGTGCCTGGCTCACCGCAAGCCACTGGTCTTTGTGCGCCGCGACCACTTCAACGAGGAGCCCTTCCTGCGCAAGTTGCTAGAGGTCCCCCCCCCCCCCCTGTCCTCCTGCCGACTGCCCCTTGCTGTTTGCAGGTTAAGTACTCGTAGTTGGTATTGCGTGCAACATATTGTCGCGTGTACTTATTTATCTCAAAAGTCATAATGTCTCGGGAATATACTGTTATTTACATCGATAATGGCTGTTGAGGATGGCCGCGGACGTGCGGGCAGGTGCACGGCGCGGCAGTGGAGATGAAGCGTGCCGCCTTTCTGGAGGGCCACTGGTCGGCGTACCTGCTTCACGCGCTCACGCTGCGGCCCAGCTACCGGTGCGCCTCTGCCGACTCATTTGCCTGCTGCGCGACCCCGTTAGATGCGACCGTGCGCCTGATCCGTCTGCTACGGTATTCCTAACCCCGCTTCTGGCTGCCGACAGAGAGCCCATCAACGGCGCAGAGGTGGCGGCCCAGCTGCTGGAGTCGATTGGTCGACAGGAGGAGGGCTGGCGCGGGAAGACACAGCAGGCGCGCCCACTTTTGCGGTCCTGGAAAGTTGAGTTTGTTATTTTTCATCTATACCTTCTTTAGTGCCACCAGTGCAGCGCTGATAGGGACACTTTTGTATTGACGCGGTGATGAATGCGGACGTTATATGTATTTCACCTCTTTATTCAATTCACCAGGAATAGTACATGCCAATTCGCGATTTTGCGCATCGGGACATATACATACACATATACATATATATCCAAGTACATATGTATATCTATATAAAATTACATATGTATATAAATTTAGATATGTAAGATATTTACGTGTGTACATATAAATATATATTATGGCTTGCTACAACATGTTAGAAATCCATGCCCTTTTTAGTTATATGCATTTTCCCTGTAACTATTATGCTGTCTGGTGTTCGATCGAAGTAAATTGGTGTGGCCCGCTGTACCTTATTGGTTTCCCTCGCCAACGGCTGTCACAGGGCACGCACCTGAGCGATACTGTGGTGTGGGGCTACCTCATGCGCGCGGCCGGCGGGGACCGTGACGTAGAGGTGCCGGATTGGTACCTTCCGGGCCGGACCCCGTCCACTCCTGGGCAGACGCCGGTGGCCGACACCGAGTGGGACGCGTACTTCTGCTGTGAACATGGTTCCGACCCCCACCCGCCCGACCCGAACCCAGCAACGACCCCCGTCCTCCCAGCCCGCGTACTATCTACAGGCTTTCCGTGATATTTTCACGATGTGATGATGCCACTCACTGAGCCTGCCAGGCTCTTATTCATCTGAATGTCTCCACTTTTCTCGTGCATTCGTATTTTGCACTGGCAGCAGTACTATTGTCTCAGACCGGATGCTTTTGTATCTCAATACGACCATTCTGTGTATTGTAAATCGGTTGTAAACAGTATACTTCATATGGTCGGAGGAAAGTCGCGGGTGAACTCGACGAGATCGCAAAAAACTGGTAAGTGCCGCCTCGCCCCACCAGATCGCCGGAAGTCGTGCCCACCTTTTCCTGCTGTCGCGCGACGCGGCAGGCGATCCGAGGGCGTGCCGGGACACGGTCGGCTTCCTCGGCGTGCTGGGCAGGTTGTCTGACGACAGCACCATCGGGAGCGAAGAGATGAGCAGCAACGAGATGAAGGCGGCGAGATCGCTGTTCCGGTACCCGTCCCCCCCCCCCCCCCCCCCCTCCCCCGTGCCAGGCATTCGTCTAGTGTGCTCAGAAACACATGCTCAGAAACGACGACCGAGCTTTAGCCGTCCTCCACGACAATATCTTTGTCGTTGACGGCACCTGTGGTCCTAGTTCTCCGACCGACTGCGTGATTTCCGCCGCCTTTGTTAGGTGGGACGACGATGTCATCGTGACGCGCGCCCCTGGCCGACTCGACGTGATGGGCGGCATCGCGGACTACAGCGGCAGCCTCGTACTGCAGCTACCGCTGCGTGAGGCCTGCCACGTAGCGGCGCAGCTGCAGCCGCCGGGGCGGCAGCGGGTGTGGCGGCACATGGAGGAGGCGCAGCGGCAGAACGGCGCGGAAGCGCCCGCCATCCGGGTCGTGTCGTTGTACGCGGACGACACCAACAGGTGCAACCGCCCCGTCATACTTCCACCATGGCCTGGCGCTCGCGACACCGCGTGCGAAATGAAACCCCAGTTTATCGGATCCGACGTCGAGTTTGCTCCTTGTTTATCATTTATTTGTTTATTGCTTTGTTTAGATTGGATTAACAAATGGATCTGCAACATTAAGGATTGGGTCTTTTCGTTGCGTTGATGTCATATTTTTCTTTCAGGTATCGTTGCAAAGCTACACCGAACATTGAAGAAACAGTAATAGTTAAAATCTGAATAAAAATTATAAAAGAAATGATTTTATTTGAAATATAAAGATTAATAGCCCTATATATTGGATAGAAAGGACAGAATACCTTTCTACCCATTTGTTTAACCCCAAAACCATATTACCCTAAACATTAATATCAATTAGTAACAGCAACTTTTGCGTGTAGTAGTAGCAAATATAACAACTTTGTGCGCACGCGATGTGTGTGTGTCTGTCTGTCTGTCTGTCTGTGTGTGTGTGTGTGTCTGTGTCTGTGTTTTTTTTGGGGGGGGGGGGGGGGGGGGGGGGAGAGTGCGTGTTGCAACATGAGAAGCGCTTGTCTCGCTGATGTGTGCATCTCTCAGTTTCAGCATTTGAGAGTACAATCAATGGGGTATATTACGTATTGATCACTGCGGGCATTCTGCAACTCTTTTTCGTTGATTACCAGCCCCTGTGCTCTGTCTCTCCCGCCACTCTCCGCCACACCATTAAAATATGCTTACCGCCAACCCATTCGAAACCTTGCCTGCAGGGCGCCCACCTTCGACATCTACCTGTCGGAGCTGCAGGGCGCGGACGGCGGACCGCTGGACTACGACGCCGCGCGGGCGCTGTTCCGACGCGACCCTGCGCAGAGCTGGGCGGCCTACATCGTGGGCTGCCTCGTGGTACTGATGCGCGAGAAGGGGCTGCCGATGCCGGCCTCGGGGCTCAGCCTGCTCGTGGCCAGCGAAGTGCCGGAGGGGAAGGGCGTCAGCTCCTCTGCGGCTGTGGAGGTGTCCACCATGATGGCGCTCTGCCAGCTCTATGGCATGGAGGTGAGCCTGGCGCAAATGGGGATTCCTCCGTGGGACAATACCGCCGTGCGCAGGCTGGGATACTCTAACCATGCTTTGGATCTGATCGGTATGTGTGCAAGCCTTTGTGCATGTGTTTTGTGCATGCCACTGTAAGTGTATACGGGTGCTGGCACAAGAGCAAGGGAAACTTCGTAGAAGAGCACGACATGCCCCTCGAATCTCAAATTTATTCGAACAGACCTACAGCGGATCGAATACGTCGCTGAGAGCTGCGTGGGCACTCTCTGTCTAGGAGTAAACTATGTGTTCCTATCATTGTGCTGGCATCCATAAGGTATCATTCATATCATCCACCCCCCCCCTACCTATAGCTCCCCCCTCCTCCACACACACACACACACACACACACACCCGCGCACACAACGATTAATCTGTTATTTTCTATATATGTGGAGGAGGCGGATGGCAGGGCTGATTCCACACTGCGCCCGCGCAGGTCGGCGGCCGGGAGCTGGCGCTGTTGTGCCAAAAGGTGGAGAACGCGGTGGTGGGCGCGCCGTGCGGTGTGATGGACCAAATGACGTCCGCCCTGGGCAGGGCCGGCCACTTGATGGTAGCGGCGCAGCCCCTTCCCCTTTCCCCCGTCATGACTTTAAATCCACCCACTGCTTGGTAACTGACACCTGGCCGCTTACCCCCCTGCCCTCCCTCCCCTATGTGCCGGGCCGTTCTTGCAGCTCCTGCAGTGCCAGCCGGCGGAGGTGCAGGGGTTCCTACCGCTGCCACCACACGTTGCAGTTTGGGGGCTGGACAGGTGCCCACACTCGCCACCCAACCACTGCCTGCCTGCACGCATTCTGACACCGTGCTCACTAGTTACAAATCCGAGATAGCACAACATCAGGTATATCTGTGAAACTAGCAACGCACACGTACCTATAGTAGACATCGCAGGAACACAGGATGTGCACTGCACCAACGGTTACATCCATCCATGCATGCCTTCGTGGCTCCATTCTGTTTAGAACTGCTGAGCTATAGAAAAGATTAAGTAATTCTTCGCGTCTGCAACATTGCTTGCTGCAATAAATCCTAACGGTATGTTCTATCTGAAACTACCTCTACTGACGAATAATAGGAGTACTCCTGCTAAGATACTTGTAATCGCATTCCGAGTGTAGTATGATTAATTACGTAACCGTATTGTTTTGTGTCAGTCCGCACGCCTGTATCGCTATCTAGCTGTAAACAATACATGTTTATTTTTCCTGAATAAATGGACAATACAAACTAAAGCAATGTGCTTAGTGCTTTCGGAAATCGATGTGCAACATGACTGAGATGTATCTGTCAGTTTTCTTTCTAAAAACTCCAAACTATCAGAACATTTTCTATTCCGTTCCATTCTGTTAGATTCTGTTCGATTGCTACTCTTTTCTGTTCTGTTCTGTTTTTTATTCTTTTCTATTTCTAATTGCCCATCTTTCATCCCACTAGACTGGATAGCTACATCACACATATAAGTGCTGAGTTTGCTTTCACTTGCGCGTCACTGTTTATCGCTCGTGCATCAGCCAAGCGCTGTCGCCCCCATTGGGAAACAAGGGGCGCCGCAGGCTCTGTTTGCCTTATCTGTCCGATCTGTCCAGGCCTATCTATATAGCATGTTACATCCATTCAGATATGTTTCAACTCATGTGCCCGCGCCTGTGGCAGCGGCATCCGACACGCGGTAGTGGGCACCGACTACGGCCTCGTCCGGACCGGCGCCTTCATGGGCCATAAGATCGCAAGCACCACCGCAGCCTCTTCAGTGCCACCGGCCAGGGAGACGAATGCGGAGGAGAGTGCGGGGGAGGGGGGCGAGGAGGAGGAGCGTGTCCGCAAGGCGCCGCGCACCACTGCGCAGTTGCCGGGCACGCTGCTGGGCGGCGGCTACCTCGCCAACGTGTCCCCAAGTGAGTTCAGCCTGCGCTACGCGCCGCTGCTGCCGCGCGAGATGGCCGGCAGTGAGTTCCTCGCGAGATTCGGCCCGCACGCGGACAGCAGCACGGAGGTCGTGCCGGAGCAGATGTACGCAGTGCTGGAGCCTGCGGCGCACCCGGTAAGGTTCCCTGGAGCCGCCCGATTCATCTTGGTTTAGCCTACACTCGTGCTAGTACACCCTATCCACCTCAGCGGTGAGCTGCACTGATGGCGTCGGCAGCGCACAAGCGCTTGCGTACTGACTTATTCCATAATTACGTACAGGAAACCCGCCTGCCGAGTGGCACGCTAAGTATGTTTAGCTTCTTGACAAATTCCTGAGCTTTCCATCAGCACTTGTAGGAGGTTTTCCATGACACTGAAAGTACGCGTCCATCGTTATTTGCATCAGAAAACCAACACATCAAGGATATGTTAGGGTGTACACCGTGAGCGCTGATCCTGGACGAATGGGCTGCGCTTCTCCACGCCCTCCATAGACACGCAAGCCCCCCCCCCCTTCGCGCCTTTTAATCCACCCCGTGCTGTTGCGTGCTGTGTTCAGGTGCACGAGAACTTCCGGGTCAAGGCGTTTGAGCAGGTGAGGGAGCGCTTCCACCGTTTTTTCAGGGGCAGGCGACCTAAGGCCGTGCCCGCCCAGGTCCCCGTGTCTGACACCTCCATGCGCGCAGGTGATGTTGGCGCCCAGGAGCAGCTCGCAAGATGGAGACGCTTGGTGAGCGCTCACAGCGGCTGCACCTCTGGCTCGAAGGGTGCTTGCCTTGTTGTGCTGATTATTGCACCAAGAAACGTACACGAGTGTCAAAAGAATCGGCGTTGGAGAGTTACGAGATCTCTGTGTCAAGTGAGCATACGTAGTGATTTATCTTCCGCCGGGATAGCGGGCGGCGGCTATCGGTAGAATGGGGGGGGGGGGGGGGGGGGGAGGGGGGGCGGGGGGGCGCTGGCTTGGTTTGCATG